>JAAAKG020037349.1:0-19216 GCA_010014905.2 Druon quercuslanigerum
TTATTTAAATAAATAACACGAGAATTCCAGATCAATCTAAAAATTTTATAACCCTTTCCTCACACTACTCCCCTCCCTACCGAGTGAGGCACGCCTACCCCGAAAGGGAGACGGCCTAATGGTGTAATAATAGTAATAAAATCCCCCCCCCCCTTTTCAAAATCGATTACACTTTTAAGAGTCGTTCAAAAGCGGAAAAGTTAGATAAAATCATGTAATTTTGAATGCCGAGTGGAGTTTTTTATGAATCGTAATACACGGTCGAGTATCGAAGCTGTCACGTACCAAATCAGGTCAGTAATTTCATGATGGTATTGATTAAATTACTAAATATTTTTATGGTGCCTTAGAAATAGTTGTACTGGCCTTTTCTAGGTCGCTGCATTCAAATCTGAAGTTGGAATTTCCAAATTCAAAATGGTAGATTAAATATGGCGTCTAGAACTTTCAGAAAGTTCGGATCGAAGGGAGTGAGCATTTTTCGAACAGGCTAGGCAAGTAAAATTAAACGATGGTTGTTAGGGGGTGTTTCCATGTATAAATTTAAATTTTAAAATTTTAAATGGCTCACCCAATATGGCAGATATTTGCAGAAATAGCAGGGTCAGATGTATTTGAAAATTTTCTGGCGTGGGCGACAGTTTTTCTCAGTGCGCTTATTGAGAATCTGCTGTTAACAACTGGAACTTGAAGATCGTCTGTCTATTATGGGAATTAAAAATTATATATATTTTCACTGCGCTACCTCGTAACACTTGGAATTCGATATATCGACTCGAGGATATTTACCCGGCTATACTCAAGATGGTTGTATGGACATAATGCGGAGGTCCGTCCACTTAGCACCGCCACAAAGGCAAATTGAAAAATGGAATATACCATAGTTTTTTGCTTTTTTTTGCTTTCCGATTATATATAATACGTTCTCCAAAAACTACCCCTAACTCGTACCCCTAGTGATCAAAAACGTTTTAAAAGTGGGGAAACCACCTTGAACAATGCAAAGATGACTTAGAGCTCCAAATTAATTACTTGACACTTGAAAATCTACATGTCATTATAATTTCCCCCAAAAACTACCCTTCTACTCGAACGTGTCCAGCGAACTTCATATATGTATGTAAAAAGCAGCAAGAGCTACCCCTAAGTCGCACACACCTACTCCTCGTTATTAAAAACTTTTTCAAACATTATCTACAAAAAAAAGTAGAATTTTCAATATGAAAATATGAATTATTAATAGAAAATGTAATTTACAACCGAATAGTTTGATTTAAAACTGCAAAACATCCATTTTTAAACAAAAAGGAAATCAAAGTTGTCATTTTTTAATATTTTAGGTGTAGATATAGTCAGGGTGGGATTTAGCGGTCTTGCCAAACATTTTCACCCTCTCTATAATTCGTGAGATAAAAAAAGAGGATCTTTGATGTTCAAAAATTCGGATGAACAACAAAATTCGGGAAAAAATCTTTAATTTAGTTAATAAGAACGTTTGTAGCGTCAAGCAGATGAAAATACACCACTAAAATTCTTTAATTTGCTCTCGTCGAAAGCCTTGTAATTGTTTAATAACAGACTTAATTTATACTAAATTTCTACAAAGTTCGGGGCACCCAAAATTGTTTACCGAGCACTGTTACTTGTATTACCAAGCGGAATGTGAGGCGGGAAAAAGATAATAAAAGATAAAACGAAAAACCTACAGATATTTTTTAATTTAATTTAATCCCAATTTTGATCTTATTAAAACAGAATATTTTCCTGCCTACATTAGAAAATGTGTATTCTACATTGTTCTGTACACAAATACTAATAATGCTAATTACAATGTGCGTATTTATGTGCTATAAATATGCAGTGTGAGTTGAGGGAGATTCAAGATGGGTTTACTACGAACTTTTTTTTCGTATTTTCGTCCTTAAAATTTTTTTCTAATAACTCATATTTTTTAGTATAAACTTTAGCAAATTTCAGAATCCTCTCGTTCAAAACGTGAAAGAATTATTCCAATCTTTCTAATATTTGATGTTATTGTCCTGCTTGAATTTAATATAGTGAATTTTAAATATCACATTTTTTTACAAGTTTCATAGTACTTATATTAATTTTCCAAAGTAAATTTTTTATAGCTCATTAATAAATAATATATCACTTTGTAAAATACATAACCGACTTTTTCTAAATCGCAAAAGATTATACTAAACTGTAATATCGGTGTTAACGTATTATGTAACTAAATTTCTAGGGTATAAACTACGTCAAAGCGAAAATAACAACGACGACAGACAGAAAGATAGATCCATCTAAAACTGGATAGACCATCATAAAACCGTTTTGCGTTGTATTCAGAGGGCCTCGAAACGTATTTATTCACATAAATCCGCGATAGGCGTAAAAATGTCTACTTATAATGTATCAATGAGAAAATATTTAACTGCTAATGCTGTCAATGAAATTGTTAACATTTTTCAAGTTTTATTTTCAATTTTGCAAGTCTCGATATAAATAACATTAAAAATAAATAACGAACTAGTGAGGAAAACGGAAAAAGTGGTTTAACTGTATTTTGCTTAAAAAGTCGAATGTTTTTGAAATAAGTCGAAAAACTCGCAAGGTTTCAGCGCTCTATCTACTTTTCAAACATTTTTTCCATTATTTTTACGTATTGCGGACTACTTTAGTAAAAGATAAGGTTTGAACAGAAGTTTCATCAGCTTATGTATTTTTTTTCAAGAGCATGTAGTTAAAAGAAAATTTGTAGATCTATTTCAGGCGAAAAAGTTTTCATCTGTGACATTTATTTTTTCGAATATTGCGTGTTACAGTGGGTCATTGCGTTTCACGCACACTTAGTGTACGTTGTTGAACATTTTGAATGAAAAATGCAATTTTTAATGACATTTTTCACAATAAAAACAAAACTATGCATCTTTTAAAAATAATTTCTCAATCAAATTTGCAGATCTTTCTGAGATGAACAATTTAGTTTGTAAGCAATTTGTTGTGTCTTGTACAGTTTTGCCGGTATACAGAATTATTTATTGTTAATAACATTTTTTACCAAAAAAAAACAATTTCTGTTATCTAAAAATTATTTATATAAAATATGTGGACCTTGTTGATATACACCATTTTTCCCCAATGTTCCATCTTCTTCTGCACATTTTGACCAAAAAATTGAACATATTATTTTTTACAACCTTTTTCGTGATTAAAATAAATAATATGCGTCTGAACAAAAAAAAAATTCTGGAAAAATTTGTTCACTTTCTTGAGATGCAAAATTTTCTGACAATTCCTTAAAAAATTACCTACTTTGTTGACAGACTACAGTGGCAAGGAGAATGGCAACGACGGCAGGCACCAACGTAAAATCCATTTTTTTCAATCAGTCAGACCGAAAACGTCGATATTTGATGAAATCGGCGAAACTCAATTTTCACATAAAACCGACACCTCATTGAGAGGAGAATGTAACAAGAAGAAGAAAAGTTGGGCTTTACATCAAATGTTCCTTATTTTTTCACGAAAAGAAGTTTCTGCTTTCATAAAAATAGTTGTTTTATCAATTTTATGTTGAGTAAACCTGTTTTGAAGAGAGTTTTTTTATTAATATATTTTTTTTATTTTTTCTCATAAATGCATATAAAAATTTTATAATTTTACAAAAATTTTGAGATCCATTAAGAGCAATAATTCACACGTTTAATAAAAAAGAAAATCTCAATTTTTGAGAATTTTCAGGTAATCTTCGAGTGATTGTAATACAACCAAAAAAATTTTTGGAACAAACTGTGACATACCTGTTACTTTATTTTTTCCATAGAACAATGTGTATCAAAATACCAAGTCCTTCTGACAATGACCTAGCGTTTTTTTTTTAATTGCCGGATTGATATGAAAATAATCACCTCTATGTAATATTGATCTCTACAACAACAAAAATATCTCTATAAAAAACTAAATTTATTTTTCTTAAATTAAAAAGTGTGGGGTTTTATGAAAATGGACTTTGTTTATTTTTAAACATGTTAATTTGAGAGTTAATTTGAGAGTGGAAAATAAAATTCATCAAATTCAATAGACTCGAATTTCAGATAATTGTAACTTCAAAAAAGATTTCTTTGAAAACCGGTAAAATACTTTAATAATTGATTTAGGATTATGGTTAAAATATTTACATCGTTTTTAAGTATTAATACATTTTAATTTTTTGGTGCCGGTATAAAATACTATTTTATCAATCGCAGAGAGAACAGACATATATAATATTACCGACCGGGAAGGAGCAGAAACGTATAGTTAATGTAGAACATACCTACCACTTGTGGATACAAACACACCGCGACTAAAAGTGTATCATGCAGTGATCTTTTGGCGTTCTATTTGATTACAACATGAATTGTTTCCAAAAAAAGACACTTTAAAGATTTAAATATTACCATGAAATTGCTTCTAGTATAAGTACGAGAAAAAAGTATGCAGTTTTTTTTTTTATTTGAAAACTCTAGAGTTTTAATCAAAATAACCAATTATTTATTAAACTTCTTTAATTAATTATTGAATTTTGTATTAGTTATTGATTTCAAATGCAACGTTCTGATAAATAGTACTAAATAAATAATTTAAAAAATAGGGAAACAGGGGCAATGCCGCCTACAGAAAGACAGGTTTTCATTCGACGACTAGTCACGACGTTGTAAATATTTATAAATATAATCTCTTCATATTTTTAGTGATTACAAAATCCATTTCGCATTCAGAGTTGATAATAAAATCATTTTTATTAGAACCTTCATTATATTATTCTACTTTGCATTATACTTTGCGATGGCCCGAAACAATTGCAAAGTTTAGATTTTCAAAATCCTGAAGTTAACAGATATTGTTCAAGTGAGCAATACAAATTTCAAGGAAATCAGTTTGACGTAAACCAGCATCGTAAAATTCTATCAAGTAACCTAAGTTGAGATGAAAAATTCATCATCGTTTTTTATTCAACAAATGTGGACATGAATCACATAAATCTTACTTTCATATCAAATTCAATTAAAAACCTTTTTCCGTCAAATTTTCTGCCAGAAGTAATGATGCATACGGTTAATTACGCCGCCAGTTTCATGAACAGAATAATGTAATTGCCATTCTATTAATCTTTTATATATAACTTGAAGTGCATTAATTGTAAATTATTAAAATAGTCGATACCCAAAGGATATTATCATGAAACGTTTACAAAGGCTAAAACGAAGGAAAACGGTATGTACCCAAAAAAAGAAAGAGGATGGATCCAAGTGCTCTTGCAGTAAATGCATGTGAGGAAGTATATTTTTTATCGCAAATAATATATTATCTCATTTTAGACTGTATAAATTACAGAAATAAATCAATTTTCCATTTGCTTTTTAATTCAGTGGTTACAGAACTTCGCAACAGAAACGTGTTATCGAACCGGACTTCTTTGCTAACCTAGCTTACCAACATCGAATGTCTAAACAAAAAGAAATGTAAGATAAATTAATTTAAGAATTCATCCATGAGAGAAGAAATAAAAAATTTATTTATTCAGACTTAATTTTTAGATCGCAGGTGAAGGATATCGAAAAAATGAAGTAAGTACTAAGTACATTTGCAGCTGCTAAAACAATGGCATGCGCTTATTGCTAGAAAAATATTTAGAGCCTTACGTTCAATTAAATATTTTTCATTTTTAAATGTTTAGACTTTCTTATTGATACAAATAATTTACATTGATTATCTTTAAATTAAATAGTATGGCTGGAAAAAACTCTATATTTCAATAAACAACTATATTTTTTCAGTCCTTGCTTTCAAGATGGCACTGATCCTGATAACTGCAAGACAATCTCGGATAACAGAGACGTGTATTTAACTATTCACTTTTTCTACCTTATCTCTACATGGATTGCGTATCTCTTTTCTAAGTTCATTTTTATCCCTAATTGTAATGCTGAATCTACTTGCAAGTGCTTCCAAGTTCCAACACATTTCTAATCTTAAGTTTACATTTTCTTACATTAAAGTCAATAATCCGAGAAAATAATTCAGTTAATTTGAAACACATATTGTTTTTATTTTGTATTTTACGACCGCATCCATTTAAAATCAGGCGGGTGCCACATTTTAAGTCGCAGAATCTTATCAGCGACGAAATCTGTTGTTTTTTAGAGGAGAGCAGGCGACACGTATTATATCAATTTCAGAAAAAAAAACTTTCCACAAAATCACGATTATTTAAATTTTGTCGTCTAGTTAAAAAAAATATATTTTCGTAACTTTTATAGTTTCCAACCTAGTTCTGACGTTCTTATTTCATTTTTATAGTGGACTGAAATTTTTTATGAAACATTTTTGTGGACGGAAAATATTTTTTCGTATAATCGAATTTTCGCATTCTTCTCAGAAACAACTAACGATACAAAGAAAATTAAAACAAAAGTTGGCACAAGTAGGAAATTTCTCAAAAAATGCCTCTTGCTGTTGTGTGATATCTGGTTTCATTAAGGAAAAAATGGCTAAAATTAATTTTTCATAAACAAAAAAATGCTCTGGACCTGAAAAATGGCTTAGCCCGCATGAAACTGATAGATTGCCTTCCTATAATACAAGTTAAAATTAAAAAATATATATTACAAAAAAATAAAAAAGTGAGGTTTTCTAGAAAATTTTCTTTTCATTCTTTTAAAAACTGAAGAAGAGAATAAAGATTTTCGGGGCAATTCTACTTTTTTCACTTTCTCCCCATCATAGGAAGGTACTCTATCAGTTTCATACGAGCTAGACTGCTTTAGAGAAAGGCAGTATTTTTCATGAAAATTGGATTTTTATCATTTTGTCCTAAACGTAACCAGGTGATGCAAAAGAGCAAGAGAAATGTTTTGATGAACTATTATAGGTGTGCCAACCTTTGGCTTAATTTATTTATTTTTTTGTATCGTTAGTTGTTTCTGAGAGTAGAGCGAACCTTCGAGTTAACTAGAAAAATTTCTGTCCACATAAATGGATTAGCCCACATAAAAATCACAGGATAACTTCTCTATAACAATTAAAATGTAGCATAAAAATTGGAAAAATAAGTGTGGGGTTTTTATGAAAGCCGAATGTGTATATTTGAAAACAATTTGTCATCATTTTCTTAATTTTGAACTTTTTTTAATCCTCCGGCGGAGTTTCAAAGAGATATATAAAATTCATCACAATCCAGAAAGAAAATCGAAGGATCTAAATTATCTCAAAAACGGTAGAGTTTTAACAAAAAAATGGGTTTTTTATTAGGCTCAAAATTTAAATACTCTTAACTTCGAGGAAAGTTTTTTTTCTAAGCACAGTACAATACGTGTCGGCTAATTTCTTCTAAAAAACAGAACATATTTCCTCGTCGAGACATTCTACCACTTACAGTGCAGAACCTTCCTGATTTGAAATGGATTCGATCTTATCCTTTCTTGAAAGCCTAGGTAATGTCTGTTCGAAATTCTTTTAGCAGCATAGTGATGGTACTAAAATTTTGGTCCAATCTTAAATAAAATTTCATTTTTTCATTAGCAGGTAGATCAATTGAGTAATAATTAGATAAAAATAAGTTCGAATCAAATTAAAATAAACAATTTACTTTAAGAAAGTAAAATTTTTGAAAAGATAATTAGATCAATGTATTTAATAAAAAAATTCAAAGGCAAATCTCAGCTTGTACGGGCTGGAGCTGGTTGACCAACGCAAATCAACGATACATGCCACCACTATACCATCCTTGCAGAATACCATCAAAATCCGAATGTTCGTCTTCCATGTCCGGCTACCGGTCTGCCACTCCCACGGCCGATTCTTTGAACGAATTGCTCGAAATTCGCAAGAATGCTTCGGAAACTTCCATTGTTACAAATAACAGGTTTACACCATTTCTTAAGATTATAGATAAAGTTTCATTAAAATAAAAATATAAATTAAAATGTAATATTAATACAAAAGTTTGTATTTCATAGTACCTATTTTCTAACATAATAGAAAACGGCAAACAGAATATTTTTTATAATTCATGAAAACTTATATCTTAACCACAGAATTAATTCAATTAATTTATTACGAAGTATTTGGGTACAATATAGACAATCAAACCGTTAAATTTTCATTTTAAAGTGCCCACTTTCGACGCAAAAAACTAACATAACATATCAAACAAATTATTTAAACTTATAAATCTTCTTTCAAATCGATTGCTATTTGTTTAAAATCACCTTTCTCTGGCGATAAATGTCAGCATAACCTAATAATAAGTAATTTTCACGAAAAACGCTGACATAACAGAACAAAATATTGATCCCAATTGGAAATCTTATGTTGCTTGTAATGATCTTTGTTCAACAGAATCGATATCTGGTGAAAATGTTAGCATAACCTTAAAAATGGTTCTGCAATAATTAATATGCTTTTAAGTTATGAATCTTCTTTCAAAAATAATTTAAAAAAAATTAAAAGTACCAAATTCTGAATAAAAAAACTAACATAACCCAAAATTGTGCAAACTTTTAATTTGTATTAAAATAAAAAAAGATCATTGGATTTAAATCTAATTGTTGTTTTTTTTAAAACAGGAATTTCAGGTGACAGAAGTACGCCAATTTAACCTAAATTAGTTGAAAAACTGTAAATATGTCACGAAATTTTAAAAAATTTATTTATAATACAAATAATTTCCTAAAGAAAATAACAACATTGACGGAATAATATAATTTAAATATTTAGTTCAAAATATAAAGGGTGAAAGTAACATCTCATGATAAACCTTTTTATAATAATTTTATATGAATAAAAGGAAATTAAGTGCATTTCTCATTAAATAAAAAGCAAGAATATTGCCATTAAGATTACTGGGGGTAAAGTCACAATGACTAAGACAATTTCCCTCTATTTAACCTAAAGCTATTTGAAAATTCGCAGATCTTCTTCGACCTATAATGATTTTTGTTTTTAAATACCAATTTTTGGTGCAAAATGCTGACATATTCTAAAATTGTTCAAATTTTTAAACCTTTTTTCAAATATTTTTCTTTAAATTAAATTATCAATTTTTGACGAAATACATTTACATTCCCCAAAATTGATAGACAATCTAAGTCTCATTGAAATTATTATAAGGACGTTTGTTATAGGATATGAACTTTTGGTGTAAGTCGCTAGCATAATCTAAGCTTGTTAAAGTATGGGAATCGTGTTTGCAATCCAGCTTTTTTAATTAAACATACCTATTTCTCATGAAAATTACTAACATAATCCAGAATTGGTTAAAGATTATAAATATTGTTCCAATTATGCTAATTTCCAATGAAAAAAAGCTAACAAAATATATTTTTTAGAAATTTTAATATTGTTCGAAACTTTATGATTTTTCTTGAAAATTAAAAAAAAAATAATTTCGAGCGAATAACAACAAGACAAAACATGTTTAATATTTATTTCCGAGGCAAATTGTTACACCACTTTATTAGATAGAGTAGGACACATGCCACAATAAATGAATATACATATTTAATATCTTGCAACACTCTCAGGTCCGTTGTGCAAATAGCAATTTATAAAAGAAAGAAGCAAAATCGATCTAAGTCGGATTCAAGAGTCATTCTGCGAAGGAATAAAAAGTAAGGATATAATCAAATTAAACCTCTTTCTGTTTTAAATTAATGCATGTAAATCAATAATTGAATGGAATTATTTTTGTCTTTTGTTTGTAGTAAACTTGATTTTTCGAGCTAGATCGGCCATGTAGAAGTTTGATTTCTTTGTTTGATATTTATAAATTCAGAATTTATTTACTTTAGGAATAGCACTAAGCTTTTGACGAGAAGTGCCTCAACTAAAATAGCGAGTTTCAAAAAGAAGAAAAGGTGCAAAAGATTGTTCAATGTAAGACGAAACCGAAGTAAAGCCACTTCATCACGAAAAATAAGCAAAGTTACAAGCCACACAAGTCTCAATAATTTTAGCACTAGGGTTTGTTGCTCCAGAACTATAATCAAGTTGAAATAATTTTTGAATTTTCAAATTCATCTGGTGGACGTCAGCTCAGTTGTAAATGAAGTGACTATTATTTTAATTATTACTTGATCTTTTTCATTTAATATAATATGCTCTTATAATTTTTACAAAATTTATTTTAGAAAGGAAGAGGATAACTTTCATGTTCTATGAGGGAGTTCATGTTAAGGCCTGCTAAATGTTATTAGGATATAAATTAGTATTGTGAATAAAAGTTCAATTTTTAATTGTAAATCCTTTTTTATTTTTACTGGTCTAACAAATCATTTATTTTTTCACTGAAATATTTTCCACCCTCAACATACACTACTATAATATATTATACATAATATTAAATATATTTGTGCTAGAGTTGAAGATTTTCATTTTAAAACTAAATATTTAAAAGTTGAATCATTCAAAATTATTATTAAAACAATTAGATGGTTTACTAAAGTCGCAACTAATCCTTTCTTTACATACATTAGATATTATATATTTTTAAAAACAAGTTCACTGGTTGTCTCCTAACCTTCTTGTTTGTATTAGGCTTTCTTATAATTGGTCATTTTATATAAATAATGAATTCCTCATTACATAATTTCTACTCTTACCAAATTAATCGGCGATAAAAAAATTCTGCCAAGTAAAAAGTTATGAGGGTAATGAACATACCTTATGAAATAAAAATTTTTCAAGTATTTCTAAAAATATAACTTTTGACATTTATAAAATTAGAACAATTATAGGAACTTTAAGTATGTATTGAAAGAAGACAATGTGAAAACTTAGCAGGATTATTATATATATTGAAAAAAGAGAAAGTATCGCTAAGTTTTTATAATTTCTTTCCTCTCAATACATTCTCTAAATTTCTATAATTTTTCTAATTTAATCAGTTTTAAAAGTCATATTATTTTATAATTACTTGGCAAGTTTTTGTTTCAAAAACTATGCTGACTGCACTGATATCTTTTTACTTGACGGAGATTTTTTTCACCGGGCATCTAGTGACTTTTCGTACTTTTGGTTCCTAAAAGTTTTCGGCGCTAGTTTTCAAATGTTTATGAGTTTTTGACAGACCTAACAAGAGATCGTAACCTGAGGTAAGCTAAGAAAAATTTTATTCAGACATTATTTAAAAGTAGGAAAGCAATAACGGAAAAATAAACGTAGAAGGTACTGATGAAGAAAATATGGGGGAAGAAACAGAAAGTGATATTTCTGAAGATATTGTTTTGAAAGTAATTTATCATTATAAAGAACAATATTTCTTAATAATTAGTAGAAATAAGTTACAAATAAAATACTGAAAAGCCTTATTACATGAAAAAAGATTGCGAAAAATGCCTAACTAAATATAAATTTTTAGCAACTGTAATATCACACAGTTTAATTAAGAAGTTATTATCAAAATTTATAGAAAGATCAAGATTTGCCAGAGAATAAAATGATTTAAAAAGATTTACAAAATAATAAATGGTATACACTATACGTACAGTATTTTCCATTATCTTAAATAAATTATAATTGTTCATTCAAAGGATAATTTTTGTCACGCACTCCTGCCAGGTCCTGTCATCTGTTAAAAACTCGTAAACAATTGAAACCTGGCGCCGAAAACTTTTAATAACCAAAAGTACGAAAAGTCACTAGATGTCCGGCGAAATAACTGCCCACAGTTATTTAACAGACGCCGTGGACATTTTTCCACCGCGTCTGAATTCAGCCAGTGTCACTTCTTTTTCAATGAAAACTTATATTGAATAAAGTACTACTTTCAAAGTAAATGAAAATATATAATAATCAACACAATATAATACACATAAAATCGTTAATGATATTGATATTATAATTCAAAACAGTTTTTCCATTTATATCTGATACTATAAACAACATGATGAGTTGTTAAAATGTTAACCCTATGCAGATGTTATATGTTTATCTCGACAATCTGTAAGCTTCATATAGTCAATTGATTTTGATATTTTTAAATGACTCTGTTTAAAATTGTAGTCTAACTGTCGAGAAAACTGCAAAAATTCTAATTTTGGATATTTAAATAAAAAAATCTGTCGAGAAAGTTTATAAACCAAAATGTCCTGAAAAACGGTATTGAAGCTTCATACATTCAATTGATCTTTACGTATCCCGACGATGGGTTTAAAATTGTGGATTGTGGATCAACTGAACTGCTAAAAAATGGAATTTTTGGCATAAAAGTGAAATTTCTCTAGAAATATATTATGAATCAAATTCTCCAAAAAATGTTGCTCTTTCTTCATCTATTCAGCTAATTCTATAAGATCTAGAACAATCGGTTTTAAATTTTAGGCTTTGAAACGAAAGAACCATTGAGAAATTTACGTTTGGTATTTTGGAGATCTTATACCTCAAGAGTCTTTAGAAACAATTTTAAATACAAATTTTCTAAAAAGACACTGGAGCTTAACCCAAACATTTTAGACACACTTTGGGTATAAAAAGTAAAATACATCATAGAAATAATTTATAAAGCACTATTTTCTGAAAGCTAAAGGTGAACTTCATCTGTTTAATTTACCCTTAAATTTTTAAGAGAATCTGTGTAATACCTAGTATATGAATCCACAATTAGGCAGCGAAATTATTTACATTTCAGTCCCTTTCAAAACCGATCAGAGATGTAATTCTACACAAAAATACATCACTTCATCACAAAACTCTCGCTCTATTCAAAAGTGATCAATTAAAAAAATAGAAAATAATGATAACGAATTTTAAAAATTATTTTTTATCGCAGCTACCTGTGGCTTTGGGATATCCAAAAGTATTGAGAAAATTATTGTCGCCACTGGGTACAGAGATGGGTTCAGTTTAGGAAATAACTGTTCCTGTTATCTCCTCACTATTGAACAGGATATTTTTTGCGATTGTAAATCGATTTCAAAGATATGGTACGAATCGGTAAAGAATTTTCTGAGATATTCAATACATGTACAATAACTAGTCTTCTTTCGAGTAAGATATTCGCGTTCTTTTAAAAATTAGCAGCGATTCAGTGCCGTGAGTCTTGATGTTTTTTAAAATGATTATTTCTCGGATACTATAATAGTTAAGGACTGCATTTCTTTGGAAGCAGTTTCTGTGCATTGTTCTTATTTTCATTTATTTAAACGAACTAAAGATGAAATAATAACTAACCATAAGTTCAAAGTAGAATTATATATCTGTATTAAAGAATTATTATTTCTGTTAACCTTATAAAACTATAGATTATTTTTAAATAAATCCTCAGTTTGAAGAATGAGAATTAGGTCTAACTAGTTCGAGAAAACACTGACTATGATATCAGATAATTTTTTTCAAAGGACAGATCAATCACCAGAATTGAAAACTAATTTTCAACCTATCGACACTATGTTGACACCGCGACTCTTTTCTCGAAGAGACAATAGGAAAAGGCGCTATTTTGAGGAACCTCGCACTATATATGGTCTGATAGACATTGGCGTTCTACCGGGTTAGATACCCCTACTTAATTAATCAAACATTGGAGGGGGAAACCATCGAAAGTTACTTAGCGAAGTCCACATCCTTGCCTTGAGCAGTTGGTTCGTCGTAATCAGCTCGCACAATCTTCTTTAGAAAACAACTCTATAACAATGGTAAGTAAACTTGAAATTGTGATTCACGGAAAAGGGCAAAAAAAAGTAACAAAAATTAGGAAAAATGAAGGAAAGTGTTTTGGTGTTGAATGTCAAGCGGATTTTCTGTGATAACACCGAAATGAAAATTGAAGATATGGTGCAACTGTCCTGGTTCTTTATAATAAGGAAATTGTGGTTAATTTCTTGATGAGATTTCACCTTCTCAAGGATTACGCGAGATGCGATCGATTTTTAGTGTTTATTTGATGGTGCTCAATTTTCTGGTGTTTAACCGAGTGCACAATGTAGTGGTTCGGTTATTGCTTTTTAGTCAAAGGCCACTGGATGCATAGTTCCTCTTGCTGCTCAGGAATGCTGCTTATTGGATTAGTTTGGATAATGTCGAGTGCTATTGAGTATGTACCTTATGCATCAGCTTAGAGTATTTGATCAATGATCAAAGCATTGCTAAATGATGCTTATAAGTAATTTATTTTTCTGTACATCAATTTTATAAATATGTTTTATTTCAAAAGAAGAATTTGCGTGTTTAGATGACTATCGTTTTCCAATTGTTTTTCTACATGAATTGAGCAATTAGGTATTTTCACTTAATCGTGAGCGAACTTCACTTTGTTGTTTGCTGAGTAGAAAAAATAGACCAAATCCCATACATTTGGTCCATTCTTTCACTATTTTGTTAATATCTTCATAACAAAAATATGTTTTCTTTATAAGTGTGTTTGGAAATTAGTTTTTAATTTTTAAGAAACATTTAATAAAATAATAAAATTACAATTACTATTTATTATGAAGATATTATAAAATAAAGTTTTGTCACATGCATTTGAAATCATTGTTTTCCCCTCAGTGGTCGTCCAAGTGAAGTTAACTGACGTTGAAGTAAAAATGCCCAATCCAAGATAACGCTACTTAGTCAGGGGGGTTATTCTTCGATGTATACTTCTTCTTGGCTTTTATAGTTAAAACAAATATAAATTAAGTAGGTTCTCTTGGTTTTCCTCGTAAAAGAAAAATACAAAAAACTAGCGTTACTGACAAAGTGATGTTATCTTGGATTGTTCAATTAATCAAGATCAATAATCAAAAAGAATTGACATCTAATAATGAAAACTGACAAAAATGCACTCAATATAGTTCAAATTGTATTAGTTTGCTGCCTTTTTGTATTTAATGCTGATCAATGTATTTATATTCTTACTTCCGGAAAAGAAAAACTGATGTTAAAATATCTTTTACGAAGCTAGTTTCTATTTCCGCTTCTTCTTGTGACTGCAATATGAAGAGTACAACTAAACGCAGCAAACAAATAATATTCTAATTAAAGTGATAATAGCTTCTTATTAAAAAGAAATATTACGTAATCCATGTGTAACTTGATGACTTGAAGGCCATTAAGACGCCGGATGCTGGTTCGGTTTGGCAAGTTGCCGACAATTCCACCGATGATTCTATTGTAATTCTATTCTTAGATACTCTTGAAGATTTCCTCCTAATTTCTTTCGCTGTTGATCCGCGTCCAAATTCCATCAATTGACGTTTTGATTAAATCATTGCTTTCTAAAAGCTATTACAATGTATATTGACATTTGAAGCTAATTCTTAAATTAGCTTACGCTGTATTGCATCTTAATTTTTTATCATTAAAACTTTTCTCTTCTAAGGCGGATAAAACCAAGAAGAAGACCAAGAAGAAGGAGGACCCAAAAGCAGCGGCAGCGGAAGCTGCTCCTCCACCACCTCCAGAACCAGAACCAGAACCAGAAAAGGCGCCAACTCAAGCGGAAACACCTAAATCTCGAGAATCTGGATCCAGCAGAGCCAGTCGTGGTAGCAGAAAAGCAAAGCGCACTGGTTCCAGTGTGTTTTCTATGTTCACTCAAAAACAAGTTGCCGAATTTAAGGAAGTAAATGGCATTTATTTTTATTTTACTAGCATTCCAAAGTATTAGATATTTCTATACCTGACTGCATTCAATGCATCTAAAAATGATGAATGAGCGAACAAAACATGATAAATCCATTTAAGATTATTCTTCAATAATTAGACAATTATTGTATCTCAAAGATATCAGAGATTGAAGAAAAATTCAAATAGTATCTAGCAGATAAAACTATCTGTCTGCGCTCCTCCATTAAGTATCGAATTGTTGAAGCTCTTAGCTTTGATTTTTAAAATTTTGGGACCCCTTAAAATAGATTCAGGGGTTGAAATTCCAAATACAATTTTTGATACGTATTCTAGAGCTATTTAGGAAGACAGGTGTTGAGGGTCAAATCGAAGAATCCAATATTGACGATTCGGAATAAAATTGACAAAAGCTTTTTTTTAATATTAGAAATACGTCTTAAACGCAACGTGGCTTACGAGACCTCTAAATATAATTTTTGACGCATTTTTTGTGTGTAATTTTGTTAGCGAATTTCTAATGTAAAAGTCTAATCTATTGATCAAATTATATATTCATGAAATATTCAATTTTATTAAATGACTTCAAGATTCCTTATTATATTAATTTTAATTTTAACCCATTTTCAGGGATTTGCATTGATTGATCATGACAAAGACGGTATTATTGGCAAGGAAGACTTAGCTTTCATCTATGATCAGGTAGGAAAACTCGTCGAGGATCAAGAATTGGAGGATATGCTTGAAGAAGTAGGTGTTCCTATCAACTTCACCCAGTTACTGCACTTATTCGCCGGACGTATGTCACAGGGTACGTGTAATAATAATATATGATGTTATTTATTAATTCTTTGCAACTTTTCAAATAAAATAAAATTCCATTTTTCCAAACAGTAATAAATAAATAAACTACTTAGGATTATATTTTTGAAAATAATAATATTTAATAACTGATTTTCTATATTTTTATGGACTTCCTTCTGCATTCTGCAACCTGAATTTATAGGAGGTAAGTGTACAGAACATATTAAATTTAATTCAATTTACTTCTTGAGAAAAGTCCTAAAATTTTTTCTCCTTTTCAGGAACGGATGACGATGACGTCGTAATTAAAGCCTTCAGTACCTTCGACGATGGCAATGGCAAAATCGACGGTGAAAGGTAAACTTCCTTATTCCAAGATTAGAATATTTTCATTTGACTCAATTTGACTGAATATATTCAAACTTGACTTTTTAATTGAAAAACTTATTTTCTGGTTTCTTTCAGATTCAGGCACGCTTTAACGTGTTTCTGTGAAAAGTTCACCCCCAAAGAATGTAACGAGGCTTTTGACCATTGTTTCATCGATGACAAAGGTAGAATTGATATTGAAAGTCTGATCAATATGTTGACTGGTAAAGGTGAAGAAGACGACTGAACATCGGATGAATTAATCCAAAAATCTGTCATTTTCCATAAAAATAAAAATGATATTATCTTAATAATATAATTATTGTTCTTATAATTAAAGTATTTAGAAACATCATCACGACAGCTCTGATTTTGATTTAAGCGAAACTACAATAATGTTTACGTCGTTAGAAGAGACACCCATTTAAAAAAATCTGCTGTCGAAGAAACTCATTTCCAATGTGATATTTTCCATCATGGGTTTTGTCACATATGTATATGTATATATACTCATTTATGTTATAATAACAAGTTCATATATGTCATAAAATAAATTATTAATAAAGACATTATCAAAACAAATAATTTCCCCATCTTAAATTTTTATTACGTATTTCTTTAATTTAATATAACCAACATTAATAATAATTTGCTGATCTTTAATTTAAAAATATTTGATTTTAAGTGAGGAAAACGTCAATAAAATTAACATTATTTTATTGTTTACAACATGTTTTATTGTCTTCAGAGTGCATAACATGTTTTAAAACACTGTTTTTTCTTTCTTTCATAACACTGTTTTACATATTCAATATAAAATAAATTTAAGGAAAACAGTTCCTGACCAGAAAGTAATTAGGTAAATTTTTTACCCCATGTAAACCAAGTAGTTTACTATATAAGTACGCAGACGATCCTCCTTATTGAACTTCTGTAGAATATTTATTTTATTCTTCTCTTCAGTAAAATTAAGTTTTCGTCGGCCTTTCTCCAAAAATCGAAGAACCAACTCTCACAATGGAACTGCCAAGTTCAATCTGTAAAATTACAACGCATTTGTCTAAACTTAAAATAGTATTTAAATTGAATGACATTTTGTTAAATTATAGGTTTGAAACTTATTTTCATCACTACCAAAATATCAACAAAGCAAAAGAGAGAGATTAATTTTGAAGAAAATTTCCGTCCATTGTTGGTCAATTATGCGTTTTTCAATTAGAAGATTTCAAAAAATAAATTTAGGGACTGTAAATAAATTACGTTAATGTAGTCATTACAGCTTCTTACGAAATGAACAAAATAGTTTAATTCCCAAGAAAAATGTAATATTTCTTATTTCAAAGAAGAAAAGATTTTAACTTTCAATCAAAAACATGGTTAAATTAATCTAAGAAAAAAAGATTTTTAAAAATATAGTTAAATCTCTAAAGACAAGACTAATTTTTTTTTAAATTGTATTTTAACCCAAAAACATCAAGTTTCTACCAAAAGAGATAAATTCTTAACCGAAAAAGATTTATTCAAAAAATAAAAGGTAAATTAATACAAAACATGGATTTTTTAAGGTGAAAAAAAACTAGCTTGATACAAAACAGATAAATTTGCAACCAAGTAATTTAATGTGCAAAAAAAGATGAATTTCCAACTAAAATCGATTAATCCTCGACAAAATAAATCAATTTTTAACCAAATAGAATTATTTTCAATACAAAAATACGAACTCTATCAAAGTTTCTTTAAAAAATAATGAATCTTTGACTCAAATAAGTACTTTCTAACAAAGTAGTTCAACTTTCGACCAAATTCTGGAAATTTCTAGACGAAAATACGAATTTTGTACGAAACAGTTAAATGTTTACAATGAAGTTGATTTTTAACCAATAAAGTTTAATTTTTAAGCATACATTAGTTACTTCATCCAAAAAGATCAAATTTGTACAGAAAGAGATGAGTATTTAAACCAAAAGGACGAATGTTGAACATAATGGGTGAATTTTTAACCAGAAAGAAAGCCATTTTGAATTAAGTGAGCTGAATTCTTATACACAACTTTAATAGTAGAATTTTCAACCGGAAAGAATGAACTTTCCTCCAAAGATACATTTTCTTATTTGGTTCTATTATTTTAGTTTGCATTTAAGTTAATAAAAATAATAAAATTAACTTCCTACGGGGTATGTAACAATTTTAGATTTTTGACCTTTCTCAATGATGATCTAAAAGTCAACAATTAAAAGTGTTTGCCAAATAGTTGCAAGTTCAATTCCTATTTTCAAAGATGAAAAATCTAAATTAATGCAGGTAAGCTTTCAAAATTGCGTTGAAATTTATATTTAAATTGAGTTTAAATAGGTCCTACAGCATGTAACAGACGAACGAAAAGATAAGTTTATTTCATTTTCCACTTTATCCAAATTACATAAGTTGTTTCTGAAGCCTATATACATAT
>JAAAKG020037360.1:0-19215 GCA_010014905.2 Druon quercuslanigerum
TATAAGCACTGCAAATTATAAATAATTTTTTTCAGCATAGAAAAACTTTCTTATATTCAAAATGTACTTATAGAGCTTCTGGATATTTTTCTTAACTTTCAGCTTTTCATAAAAAATTAAGTTTCACCGCTAAAAATTTAAATACAAAATCTGAAAAAATTCTAATAATTAGGTATATTATGCAGACTAAGAAACAAAAAAAACATTCAAAATTTTTGAAAAACTCTGTGATTTGTTAATTTATTGATTGAAATTATTCATTGAAAAAATTGAGTTATATATTTTCTTTAGTTTTTGTGCGATCCAAATTCAAATTTTCGATTTTTTTAATAGGCATTCATATAGTTATTAGGATAACTTTGTAAATTCTAAATTGTTCTTACTTTTTGTTCTTTTTGTTTTTGTCTCTAATATTTTGCAAAAGCTCTACCTTTTTGCACTTTTATCATAAATGACTGGCTGACGAACTCGATCTTTCTTTTTGTTCCTTGTGTGCAAAAGCACAATCCAATTTGACTAGTCTTTCGAAAGTTATCCGGTATACAGACAACCAGTACCAGCACCACCACAACATTGACGACGACGACGCCGGACAGACTGACACCGAGGAAAAAACATTTTTTTCAACTCATGGGGCCTCAAAACTTCGACATTTGATGAAATTCGCGAAAGTCATTTTTCGCATAAAACTAATACCTTCTCATTATGAATTAGAATGTAATAAAGTGCTTCATTCGTAGTTTTAATAGGACTGGAAACTTTCTTTAACGAATCAAAAACACTCCTCTCAAGTTTCATTAAAAAAAGTTCCTTCTGTTTTGGAATCGTAGATATAATCGAAAAGTATAAAAAGCGGCACCCTTCTTTTCATTTCAAAACTAAAAGTGAAACATTGCTTTTTATTTCACGACAGAAGGAATTTTCGGAGTTTGAATTGAGTGAAAATGTTTCCTATTGTAACTAAATTTGTGCCTGTATAGTGGGAAAACTATTAAAAACTTTTGTACATAAATTTCTTATTCAATTTGTTGAATTTTGCGCTCGGGCATAATTACACCTCACGCTTCGCGCTCGGATATTTGTTCTTTGCATTTGGAATGCTTGAATGAAACTTTATCAAAAGGATCTCTTTTAAATCGCAGTATTTATATGCGTCTTCATATTCTAAATCTTCTACCCAATTAAGTGTAATTAAACCATAAGTTTCTCAAAACTCTGTAGGCTTTGAGGTACACATTCTCATCGTGACAGTCGCGCTGCGCGCTAGATTTTCGCTAGGCAATTGTAAATGTATATTTTCTGAACCATCTTAAAATAAATAGAAGACTGCAATATTATATTATTTTGTATGGATAAAGAAAACTATCCTACAAGTCTTCTCTTGGCTTTTTTACGTATCTCGCGATTTTCTGCATATTATACTTACGATAAATAAAAATAAAATTACGAGTCCTATTGGAAAATGGCTAAAAGATATTTTTTAGGATTTCTGGAAAAGCTATAATTTCTCTTCGAGACTTTTTTTTGTAGTTTGTGTCCTTTGACCATTCTAATACTTTCTTAATCATAAATGATGAGAATGTAATAAATTATTACAAATTTTCATCTTTTTTTGGGTGAATGACTTTTTTCTATCAATTTGTTTCTGTACCTTTTGTCGTTTTTCCACAGATTTTTCATTTTTATGTTAATTTTTACGAATAAAACCAAAAATACGTGTCCTATCAAAAAGTGATTGATAAAGAATGTGTAGCTTTTTCGGGTAAGCAATTTTTGGGTAATAATTTTTTCCGTAACTTCTGTGATTTTCCACAAATTCGTATTTTCTGTTATTTTCAACGTTGTTTTTCACGAATGAAGCAAAAAGTACGTGTCCTATCAAGAAGTGATTATTAACGAATTTGTAGATCTTTTTTGGTAAAACAATTTATGTTAATTCATCTTTTTTGTTATCCTGCATAGTTTGACCAAAAAATGGCATTTTGTTCATTATTTTTTGTGCAGTCAAAATTTGAATGTTAGATTCAAAAATCAATTTTTTTATCGAAAAAAGTCATCAGGCTTCCTGAGCATTAAGTAGCCGTAAATAAAAATGAAAAATATTTTTAAAAATTGTCCAAAAAATGTTGAAAATGCTGTAACTTTTTGAGTTTTTATCCAAAATCTCTGGTTAACGAACTCGTTCTTTCTTTTAGGAGCTCAAAAGGTCGGCTGGACGGGTGGATAGACAGACGCCATCGTAAAAACGTGTGTTTCAGATTCAGGGCTCTCTAAAGGTTGAGATCCGTTGAAAAACTGTCGTGTCAAATTTCAGACAATTCTAATACTTTTTCAATCATAAGTGATGAGAATGTAAAAATGTAGACATTTAATCGTGAAATAAAACTAATAGACCACAAATTATTTTTGTTGAATATTAAAAATACATTCTTGATAACTTGCAGGTATCACACATTTAATGGTTTTTAGATAGACGACAATGAAGAACTTTATTTTCCACACGCCCTATAGTAGAAACCTTGAAATAATTACCGGATGGTTCATGAAAAAAATATGTTTGCCGGTAATACTTATTTTATGTACTACGTGACAACTTCTTTTTAAATATGCATTGTTAAAGGGGTTTATATAGATAAAGAGTAACAATGATTGCGAAATGGCGAGAATCTCTATTCAACCCCAGAAGCTTTTGATACATTTGAGCCTGTGAGATCGTAGTGGTTTTGGCAGACTGCTGTCCATTTTCAAAGCATAACGTAATAATGGCTTTCGGGCTTCTGTTCGTGGAACAATAAATTCAAATTCACACACAGTGCGAGCTAAAAGCGGAAGATACGAGGTCCGACCGACCGTTAGCTTATAATTTGTGGTACGCGTTCTCGAATTTTCTCTCTACGGCAGGAAAAAACAAATACCATAGATTGAAAAGCAACATTTTAAATAATATTTCTAATAAAAATACGAAAGTTGCAATGCCAGATTAGGCATGAACAGAAAATACGAAAATAAAATTGTATCATATTTTATATAGTTATATGTAGGTATTCAAGGTAATTAAAAAACGTATTAGTAAACAAGATTTTACATATCAGGGTTTAAACATCTTAAAACAATAATTAATAATCTCGAGTGGAAAGCCTTTAAAATTATTTTAAAAATATTGAACGATTTTGAACTGAAAACGTTTCAATTTATAATATTAGAGAATCGATCATATTTTTAAAAAGAAGAATTTTTGGAATAATATAAAAACAAATTGAACCTTTATCAATTCTAAATAAAACCTTTTAAGAAATTGTTTAGACGAATTTTTTGTAAATCAACAAATAAATTCACCATCATTTGAATCGTTCAAAATGGATAAAATTTCAATTCAAAACCTTTAAAATATTCATTATTGAAATTTCTCCCTAAAATATTTTTCAATTTAAAATGATTTATTAGTTTAAATCTTCAACCAAAAAAATGAAAATTTAAAAATATTACGTTAATGTTTAAAACTTAAAAATGAAAGAATACAAAACAAGATTGCTGTATATGATTCTGATATATAAAATTGCACAATATTATGATTTTTAATTGGGACTTGTTCTCCTTTTTAAAGCTGAGTCTAAAATGCTGAATTATTTTGGATGATTTGTACATAAAAAATTCAATTTTGAATGCATGACTCCAAAATCTTCTCCCTTTTAAGGCTTGCTTTTGAAAAATTATTTTAATAACATTTTCCACGATTAAAAAAAATATTGTGCGTCTTATTAATAGCACTTTCGTTGGATAAAATCAGAACTGTCGGTCAAAAATGGCTGTGTAAGGAACTCGTGCTTTCTCGTTAGATCCTAAATAGTTTGCGAAAGCTCAATTGATTTTTTCTCAATCATTAGTTTTAAACACGTCGATAGTTGATGAAATCCGCGAAAGTCAATTTACACATTAAAAAAATACCTTCTTATTGCGATAAGAATGTAAAAAGTCACAAATAATACTCAAAAAATTATGGTATTATTCTTATAAAATGTTATATAAAACTTAACACTGGAAGAAATCAATTTGTAGTTAATGATAATATTTGAGTTTTTATGTTATAAATTATTTTAGTAAACTCACAAGTGAGTTGCAGTCGCACCTTTCTTGCGAAAGTAAGATAAACTCGATAGTCAAGTGGAAATAGAGCGCTGCCTTCTACAGCCGTAAAATCACTTGGAATAAGTAATTATTGTCCAACCGTAAATGGACAAGACTCTTTCAACAGATTTTTCCGGAAAGCGCGAAGTTGCTTGGCAGGTGACTCAAATGTAATGGAGAAAACCAGTGAACACCGTGGGGAAGCAATAAACACCATCGGCCTCCCACCGAGAAATGTAATGTTTCCATCTTTCTTATCCTTTCCTTGAGAAAGTGTTTTCGCTGGGAAGAGTGGACCCCCCACATTTCTCTCCTATCAAAAAAATCGCTCAGATCACTCATAAATTGAAAGTAAAAGAATATTCCATTTTCATGTTAAATAATTTTACACAAAAAAGGTCATAATAGTGTTATTAAATTCACTTTTACAAATTCCTGGATATCTGAAGAAAGGTTGTGCAATTGAAGCTATGCTATATATCTTAAAGACTGAATCCCTTTTGAAACCAGAAAGAACTTGAAGTTACAGAAACATTTGTCTGTTAAATATGTTGTTTTTTAAAGAATTAAAACGAGACGTATTTTACGGTTTAAAAAAAAAGTTCGCGAAATTTTTAGTATATGAAATAAGCTGCACAGAAAAGACTGTCCTAATTGGTCCAACTTCCGTAAGAAAATTTCTTTTACACTGAGAAACCCTTGTTCATGACTTTTCGTATCATAATATTTATTCTTACAAGAGGTCTATGGCAAGCTAGGACATAGCGGAAAGAATAGTATTGATTGTCACAGCAATGCGAAGAAGTACTTTTTCGTGTTGATTATAAACATACTCCAAATTTACTAATTACAATTTAGAGTTAAAAACACTCATACTTTGGATAGGAAATTGACGTTAAGAATAAGTGGTATTGACAAAAGTAATAACACAAGTTGCAAAGTAGGATTAAAAAGTTACCATTGACAATAGGAATGTGTAGTCAGAAGAAAAATACATGAACATGGTGTTTTCCAAAAATTTCGATTAAAGATAGGAAATTCACTACCGAATGATGTCATATGCGGCGAGGTTCAAGAGGACGATCACATTTCTCAATTTGATAATCCGTTTTATCACAGGAAAAAGTATCCGTGATGTTGCTCTGGAGACCCGTGTTCTATTTCCGTGAGCCTTGCTTCTTTCCAATGCAATTTTTTTCTTTCAGTTTAGAACATCCTATAAATGTTTAGTCGTATGTTTAATTTATATAATTTATAATGTATGCTTGGGTGCAGGCAGAATTGACCTTGGGGCGTGTATGTATTTTTATTTTGCTCTTCCGACAATGGCATATTTTCCAATATTCGATAGGAAAAAGTAGAAATGCATATAATGCACAAAAGGGGGAATGACTTTCCTATTGTATTTTGTAAACTTGAAAAGTCTTTTCTAGGGATTATATAAACTTCCTTTTGATACAAGTACAATTGTTCAATCAGTAATTATTTTATTCCAATAAAATTATTGCATGAAGTTTCGAATAGCGCTCACCTCTGATTTTTTTATACTCCAATGGCTTTTCACATTTTCAATAAGAAGCTGGAAAGGGGTTCAACCGACATTATTTCCGTGATCAGGCAAGGGGGTGCCTTTCACCCCCCCCCCCATGAGATATTGGAAAGGGGTAGGAGTTTGACATAGTCACAGAAGTGCGTTTTCCGATCCACGCCCCAAGGCGTTGGTAAGGGGTCGGGGTTTGACCAACATTATTTCTGTGACCAGTTCCGCCCTCCTCCCCCAACCTTACTAACTTTCAATAGCGTTTTTGCTTAAAAAATATTTATCCTGAAGGAAAAGTGTTGCGAATAAAAAATTTATATTTTGAATGAATCTATAACTTTTGTCAAAAACCTTTTTTTAAATTTTCTCTATTTACCGAGATAAACAAGAAAAACTATGACTTTTATCGGTTTTCTATGGTTTACGCCACGATAATTAAATTTTCGCTAATTTTCACTACAAATTTTTGAATCAGTGCTTTAATGTATATAAATATAAATATACGAAGTATGAAAAAAATCAGAGGTGAGCGCTATTCGAAACTACACCAAAATTATCAACTTCACAAATCAATATTTACAATACTGATTCTTAAAATAGTTACGCTGTATCCTGACATGCTATTACCTTTTTGCAACTAAAATTGTTATAATATCAAATTTTACATCGAAAAGTTCCTCCGTTTAGTCTTGTAACTACAAAGTAAATGAGTTTCTGTAAGATCCACCGGAAGACACTTTCCCATGTATGTTGTATGGCGTTTTTTTAGGGTGGTTTTCCAAAAAAAATATAAAGTTTTTCTTAAATTTTTTCTAAAAGCATTAAATACATTTTCTGAAAAAGTCTACCTTTTCTTTTGCTGAAATTTTTTTCTTGATTGGCACTTGAATGGCGAAGAAATCTGGTAAGTTTCATGTAGGCTAAACTATTTTCCTAAACAAGAGAATTTTTTCTTTGAAATTTTAAAATAGATTAAAAATATTCTACAAAAAGTACCTCTTACTCTGTTATGATGTTATCGTTCCCGAGAAAAATTATAAACTCCAATTTTTCAAGAAAAAAATTCTCGTGGACACAAAAATGATTTTAAATACATAAAACTTGTAGAATGTTTTCTTTTTTTTTATCTAATATTCTTTTCAAATTTGTGCTGATACAAAGAAGATATTATGTAAGTTTTATACATGTAAACTCATTTTTGTGGTCAAGCGAAATTTCATCTCGAAGAATTATAATTTTTAATTCCTCCTGCAAACTTGAAAAAGGTACCATAAAAGATAAAGAAATATTTTTCTAGAACTTTTTCAAATGAGCAAACATTTTTCTTAACATTTTATCAAATCTGTTGTTATTTGCAAGAAAAATTAAGAATACCTCAAATTCGCAGAATGTCTTCTTTATATTAGCACATATTTAAGAAAAAAAATTTCTTGTTTTCGAGAGCAACTGCTTATAAAATTTTTTAGAAAAATTCTAATATTTTAATTTTCTGGCAGATTTCGGAAGGGGACAGTTAACCTCACCAAAGTCTGTCGCCGACATATATCAACCCTTTCCGGCATACATTTTTCAGGGAAACGAGTTTTCATGAAAATTGGTACATGGGGGTTTTTGGGATCGCTGATTACGAATCTGAACTCAGATTTTGAAAATGCATAATAGCGGATCCAATATGGCGACTAATATTTGGCATATTTTTGGATTTTTTCTGAAAATTGGTGTACAAAAACAAGTGAAGTTCGAACTAAATGGTTATGTAGCACATGTAACGTACCATTATGTTTACAATCAAACAAAAGTTGCTTCTCGAAGTATCATTCATAAAAGATACACACAAATCGAAAAATAACTACAAAATGAGCAATGTAAACAAATTAAAAAAATTATAAAATACAAAAAGTAAAAAAAAATTATAAAAGAAAAAAATATAAAAAATATAAAATATGAAAGGTATTTAAAAAAATTGAAACTAAATCAACTGCAACTGTTATGCAACTATGAAATTGGTTATTTAAGGTTGAAGGTCACCATATTAGTACTAATTTCCTGAATTTTCAAAATCTATATCAGAATCGTGATCAGTGACTCCATAAATCCTTGTGAACTAATTTTTTTTTAAATTCAGATTTTTTTTTGGCTGCCATATTAGATCCGTCATTTTGGATTTTTAATGCCTGATTTCCAATTCGTGATCAGCGACCACGAAAACCTCTGTATACCAATTTTCAGAAATAAATCCAAAAATATTCCAAGTTGCGGGCGCCATTTAGGATCTGCCATTCTGAATTTCCAAAATCTGAATTCATATTCGTGATCACTGACCCCAAAAACCCCGTTATACCAATTTTCAGATAAAATCCAAAAATATTCCCAATTTTGGCAGCCATATTGGATCCGCCATTTTGAATTTTCAAAATATGAGTCCAGATTCGTAGTCAGCGACCCCAAAACCCCTCAATGAATTTTTTCAACAAAAAAGGCTTTTTACATCTTTGTTTATAAGTATTAACAAATTATTTAAAAAAATTTAGAACCTTCGCACGTAAATTTCAATTTTATATCATCCTGCGAGCATGCAATTAAAAAAAACTGTGTAAAATCCAATAAAAACTACTCTGAAATATCGCAAAAAATGATATGAAAAAAGGTGGGAATACGGTATTCCCACCATGCCGCAAAGGGTTAATTAGGTCAAAAGTTATAAAGATTTAAAAAAAGAATTGGCGTTATTTTTAGACAAACAAGAACTTAAAATAAAATACTCATAACTTCGTAGAGTCGCGTAAGTTCTTTTGAAAACAAAATATTTTGTCGCCCAAAGAGTCTACGAATTTAAGTGTACGAATTTAAGTATATGTTTGAGTTAAAATGGATTTAGTTAAAAACGATAAATTAAATTTAGAATGTCATAAAGTTATTTACCTAATTGCTTTCGAACAAATTACAAACATTTTTTAATAATGCAATTTTTAAATAATTCAGCACCTTTTCAAGTCATTACAAACATCAGATAGTTTTCTTAATTGAAAAAACTGTGTATTTGTAATGTTTTGCAATGGTATATAGTGAAAAATCAAAATGTATACTGTGCAATGAAACATTTTAACAATCAAATTGAAAGTCAAAGTAGTCGAAATTTGAAGGAATAAATTCACATTTTTTAACATACTTTCCTAAAAAATGTAAGAATTAGATAAAATTTTAATGAATACATTATGAAATATAGATACTAAGAGTAGAAGATACAAAAGTACGATTATGAAAAATGATGAAAGTAAAGTAAAATTTAAATTTTATAAAGGTAGAAAGTTAATTGAATGAATTCATAAAGGATCTTCTCTTGAAATAGAGAGTTCTTCCTTACAGTTTATGTAACAAAGTCTACTTCAGGATCACGTTATACAACACTTAAAGAAATTAAAACAATCACTGAATTTAGTTTTTTTTTATTTTGACTAAAAACTTTGCTAAAAAAATAAAAAGTTCTTTTATGATTCATAGCCAGTTTAGAATTGTTCATACTTCGTAGGTAAGAAATTATTGAGCAATTCAAAAAAAGCATAGGACGATGTTTTTATACGGATATATTTTTATATTTCCATAAATTGAATGTTATTTTGCTTTGAATTTGAAGTACAGTAAAATAATCCTTCTGTTCTTATGAAATTTCCATATCGATTCCTCCATAATTTAACCGGTAAAATTGCGAAGAACTAGTAAAAGAATTAATTAACCTGTTTTTGAAAATTCTTCAGGAACTATTTAATTGCTCAATACTTCAATGATAGGAAGCTCAAATTTCTATAACAAAATTCTACTTCATTTTCTAGAATTTATGTAAATTTTATATATAATTATCGCTGAAGTAACATGTAACTTTTGTTTTGACATTTGAAAACAATTTTATAAATTAAGCAATTATTTATCGCTAGTTACATTATTTACTATTGACATAGTTATGCTTAGTTTATCGCTAACGTAAAACTGTCGTGAAAGTTACGATTGAATGCATTGAACAAAGCAGAAAGTCACAGCCTGAATAAAAAATGTTGATAAGTTCTTGACATGCGATGTGAATGCCGTAATGATTGTAATTAGGTCTAATGAATAAACGAACTTTGTCCAATATCTGCTTGGTCGTCAAAAGCCCAACACGCAAATTCGCCACCTTTCTCCTTTCTCAGGTGATCTTGTATAATAAAGGGCTTTTTGCTACTGAGTCAATGAACGTGAGAATCTCGAAGTTCGTGTGCAGCATCAATAAATTTTCAAGTAGGCCTCGATAAATCGTCGATGACTTTTGCAGAAGAAAGGCCGGTCAAGGAAGACAGCGTCTCTCAACGTTATATATACATACGTTAAATATATTTAATGCTATTATGCTCCGTGTAAACATTTTTTATGAGATTCCACTGATTTTATCGACACGTTGAAAAATTGATTCTGCTTCACCAATTTCTTATGAGATGAAAAGATTGTTTATCCTGCAGGTAATTTAAATTATAATTCTAAACAGATAAAGGTAATTGTTTACTTTGATGAATTTTTCTAATTTTAAAGTAAATGGTTTGCAACCTATTAAAATCCACTTCGTTTTAATCTAAAAGTGAAATTTCAGTCGAAGAAGACCAATAAGCATTTGCATTTTTGTCAAAAAATACAAAAATATTTTTTTGAAGTTATTTCAGTAACGGATTTTTTTCAATGACTCTGTACAAAATCACTTGTATTTTACTGAAAAAAAAACAAGAAAAATAAAAAATTCTTTATTACAAATAAATATTTTGTTTTAAATTAAACTTCATGGAACGAAACAATATAAGAAGAAATGTATTATATTAATATTAAAAGAAGTGTGACTCGATCAAAGATATCATTTATGTTAAAACATCAATAAATTTTTATTATTTTAATGAATTTCGCAAATTTGTTATTTTTTATATTTAACAGTTGACTAATTTCTAATATTAAAATAGTTAACATCCTAAATTGCTACAATTAACATATTGGCCCTTTGAAATCCTGATGGTTCGCGAGAATTCTTCTATGATGACAGAATTGTGAGTAAAAAAATAAATTTGCAAACGATTTTAACCTTTCAAATGCTGTCGTCTGCTACCCGCTGATTTCTATATTTCGCAAAATCCATATTTGCCGTGAAATAAATGATTTCCTCAACAAAAGGTATGATTTTTAAACATTTTCTTGATCTGAGGATTGTGCAAACCCCCAGATATTCGATAAGTTTTCTTTCTTTCGTTCGCAAATCCTTCGGAAATAATACATATTTTTACTCAGTGCCATACCTACTAAAAAAATAATTCAAAGTCACATTGAACCAATACCCTTAATACTACACGAAGAAAAATAAGCCTGAAAAAGTTAGAAGGTTTTCAGTTTAGCTAAGGGCAGCATATATTTTCTGTACTCTCTAAATCACTGATTAACAGCTAAATTGCGCTGTATTTCTAGTGTATATACGCTGATTTGAATTAGCGGTATACTTATCGATGTTTCAGATTCAGAGAGTAAGGGTACCGACATTTTAAAAAAGTTGACAGAATTTTGACAAATTTTACAAACTGATACTTTCTGTAAAAATTACAAATTTTGTATTAGAGTTTACAGTTAGAAGGTATCGACTTGACCGAAAAGTTAAGTAAATTGCACAGAAAGTATCAGTAAAATTTACTGAATATTCTGTAAACCTTGCAACAAATTCGTTTATTTCTACAAAGGAGCTATGCTGTCCCTTACTGTAATTGAAATCCTATAAGTTCAGCGGAATTTAGTAGAATTTAGAGTAGTAAAATTTTATCTCGTTGATGAAAATATGTTTTAAGGAAGTACAGAAGATTCAGTGCATTTTTTTTGTACTGGTGAAATTTTATTACAGCAATTAAATTATTTTTGAAATAAGAGTATATGCCAATTATATCGTAGACTAGCGACTTGTAATGACAATAATAATATTAAAAAATTCTTCATTGGAGATTCAAATTTTGAGAAAAGTGAAAACGAATGGAAAATTTTCAGTAAATATTCTAAAAGATAAAATCAATTGATCGATTTGATCTCGCAATATCTTGTCTTAAATTCACGCCAGTGTAAAAAAACTTGAAGCTATCACACTCTTTTAATTAACGTCCACAGGAAGATTTATCGAGTTCCAGCGGTTTATGTTACATTGAAATTTTTTTTTTTCTGTTGTCAATTAAATATTTTCTGAGAATTGTAAGACGTTGAGAGACTTCTAGTGTTGGAAAAACAGATCGATTTTTAGATATTAAAAAAGAATCCGATTTTTTCAGGCGTTTCTAATTGAGCACAGAAGCAAAACTATTTGGAACAGAACTATTTAGTTTTTGGCTGTCAATAAATGTCGCAAAATATCGGTAACAAAAATCTTGACTTTGAACTGGATAAACGTAAAAAGTTTCAGACATGTCAGATGATTAATTAAAATACTATTCCTCCCTATGCCCTGAGGACATTGACTCTAATCATCAAATAAGTAAAACTATAATCATGTGCTTCTCAATAATTCCTAATTCCTTCATAATATTTATTCCGAACCATATAAATTGTGTTCAAAAATGTAAGTTTCGCCATACGTTGTGGGGCATACTGGCGAAACTAATATAAACGCGTAGAAGCGTGCCTCAGATTTTTTCCCCCCAGAGCGCATAACTGTCATTCTGTCAAATCGATATTAAAAATTCTCACGTTTCAAAAGCGAAAGTGTGACAAAGGCTTGGACCACATATACGAGTTCCTGCTTGTATGTATTTTTATATATACGCATATTACCACATCTACATATATTTGTACAATATGTGTTGTATATATCTGATGCGACAGTTGAATTTAGTGCATTTAACGGTCATTGCACGTTGCCGTGACATTAATTCGCATATTTTTCCAACGCTTCAAACAAAGCGAGCGAAAGTAATTAGACTTGTTGCCGTCAAGATCACGATACTCTTGGTGCAGAGTTTACAAGAGGGATATCACCGGAGGCTGTCTGTTGTTTTGGAACAGGGATTTTTTTCACGCTAATTTACATGCATTGCGAAATAAAACTGACAGAGGCTCCCCAGGCAGTACCGAGTTCGGTGATCCTTCTCAGGTCGAATCAGAAAGATAGTAACTTATTAACTACTCTGAGATGCTATCTCCTGCGTTCTATGTGCTTATGTTTTGATCAATGAATCATCGTGAGTTCGTGAAAGTAGTGAGGTAAGAACTTCGAATCAACGAAGCTGATTGTCATAGGTGTTGCAGTACCGGACTCGTTTTTATGAAACCACCTGTTTTTCGATGATTGCTTTAATTTTTTAAGGGTAATTATATGCGAGTTGAAATTAAATTTCTTTCTCAATTCTGCAAAAAATCAAGAAAGTGATAAAGTATTCTTACATATTTTAAATAAAATTTAAAATAATAAACTTCTTTAATGTTCTTGCACGCATTTTAAAGATAAATTTTTATATGATGCACTAACCAATCTTCAAGTTTCTATGGAATGTATTAAAAATGTAAATGGTACATTTCACAGGAAAAACAAAATGTAATCTTCACAGCGATCCAGAACTAAATAGGCAAGAGGAAGATGCTTTGGTTTCAAGTCAACTTTTTCTCTGAGTGTTGACACCGCTAAATCCGTTCATTAACGAGTTTTGTTTCGAGATGATAATTGAAGCTTGATCTTCAAGGAAGAACCCAATTGCATGACCCTTTATCTTATTCTCAATATTAGCAAAGTTATTTATTTATATAAATGAGAAAAAACGTTCGTACAAATAAAAATGTCACTGGTGTAAGTGGAAAGGCTTCTTACAGAATTAGTTTGAATAAATGAAAAATATTATCAGACATTACAGATATCTCACTTTTCAATTATATAAACGGAATCAAGTGCCAAATGAAAAAATTGCGTGTACTTTAATATTCATATCAATTTCGTAAGAATTCTCGCTGATCTAATGAATTCAGAAGTTTGTCAGTAATTTATAACCTTTCATTCCGACAGCCGTTTGGAATTTTTAAATAATGATATACTAAAGATGAAAAAATAAATTTAAAGGTAAAGAAATAAGAAGAAAGATGTCGATTTGTTACTTGAAAATTGTGTATTGTGAGCTATCCAAAACTAACAAATAAATAGTTCCACACGATTGAGAATATAATATTGTGGTCATCAAATGAGCAATACGTTAAAAATTATATGTGTCCCTATTTATCTATCAGTCAAAAATATATTTTTAAAAATCTTAAGGTCTACAGAATTTTTTTTATGTATTATGTATTTGCAATTTATTATTATTTTCGTACATATCTCTGAAAATTTTCACAATCTTTTTTATATATAGTTGAAGATTTTTCACCATTTAAGCACAAAAATAAATAATAATGGTGATAGAAATAGGCGCGACCTTATAGCAACTTATCTTTAAAATGAACCCAAAAATATTAAACAAATTTTTTGACCTATATTTAAAGTATCTTCTTAGACTATTAACAAATTATTTTAACACAGAATATTTTTAGTCCTCATAAATCATAGACAATTTAGAATTCCATATTTTTTGTTTTAGGCTTTTTACATCTCATTACAACGAGAAAGTATCAGTTTTAAGTAAAAGCTGACTATCGCGGATTTCTTTAAATCTTTCGATAACGTTTGAAAGTCTAATTCGAATTAAGTTGCAATTTGGCACACTATTTCAGGGACTAAAAAGAAAGATCGATTTCGGTAGTCAGCTTTTTGGATACCTGGTTTAAAAGATTAGAGTATTATCCAAAATTTCCGAGACGAATTTTTCGAAATTTAGAAATTCTACGCACGCTATTCGTACTTTACTCGAAAACTCGAAGAACTTATCCTTAACTTGAAGAACATCTTCCTTATACTCGTTATCCTCACGACTTTTTTCGATAAAAAGAAAATTATCAAAGTTGTAACATTTTCAAGATCTCTATAAGAATATCCTAAACACTTTTTGAATTTTATTGAAAAATCGAAAATTCCAATTTTAATCACACAAAGAATAATAAGACAACAGTTTTTCACCCAAAAAAGAGGTACAAATTTCGTAGTACTTCATTTTTATAGGATGCTTGGTTTTTGTGTTATTCGTAAAAACAATATTAAAATAACAAAACTGAATTTTTGGACAAACAACACATATATGCAAGATAAGTCCAAAAATGAATGGATAAACGTTGTTCACTCCAAAAGATCTACAAATTTGTTATAAATTCCTATTATAAAAATATAGAAAACATAAAAAATTATCTTTTCGAAAAAATGAAACAAGCTACAGTAACATTTTATTTAACGAAATTTTCGCCTAAATTATATCTACAAACTTGTTCAAAACCACTTTAAGATAGAATGCGTATTTTTAGGTTCAATCGTAAAAAATAACGTTGAAAATTAACACATTAAATTTATGGAATAACGAAACCAGTTGTCATAAAATGTTTAATAACAAAATTGTTTTTATTTCTTATAGGAAGCGCACTCTTTTTCAATTATAAAAACAAGACTATGAATATACTAAATGTTCAATACCAACGCATGTTGTGAATTGTAATAATATAAATGTATTGAAATGTTATACTTTTTATGGTACCTGAGAATGAAATTTAATGATAAAGAAAATTTGTACTTTAATTTTCAATACCTGTATATGCAATCCCAGGCCGAGTTACATAATTAAGTTTAATATACATTCGATATAAATGTGTGGAAAATAATGTACAAGAGTTCTCATTTTGGACAAAATCGAGGGCGAAGCACGAGATACGTGATGAGAATGTATTCCTTAAAGCCATAGGAGTTTTAACAAAAATTAATCATTCACAATCACCAAATGACAGTTTTCGATGTTTCGACCTTTTTTTTTGAAAGGCCTATGCGCAAACTTGAGGGAAATACAAGGACCGAGCGCCAAGCGCGAGAACCAAAATACGGGCGTCCCAGGTGCGCTCAAAGTAGCGAGCCGGGCGCGCAGCGCGTGATGAGAATTTGACCCCATGGCACGCACACTTTTTTTTTTAGAAAACATATTACGTATTTGGAAAGAAAACTGTTGGTTTAGAGTATTGATTCGTATTATTGAAATTCAACTCAAAAACGTGTTATAAAATTAAAAACAACCGTAAGCTTTAGACAGTCTTTAACATTTCATTACAATACATCCGAATTCTTCCCTATATATAAAGATATATATTTTTTTTTTGATACACTTTCACCTATTCATTTCATCTATTAAATTTAAGTTACAATAAAAAAATTTAAATTGCAATCTTTTTTATACGTTTAAAATTTTGTTTACATTGTAAATAATGAAAATTTATTAATTATACCAAATTTAAATTGTTATGACATTACATTTAAACGCCACGCCCACCTCCCCTTTCGAAAGGAGGTTTATGTTCATTTCAAATAAGGCAAATAATATTATTATAAATAATTGGTAGATATTAAATACAAACTCTGTTGCGTTCGAGAATGATGAAAAAAATTTCTTGAGGATTAGGAAGAATAATTACATTTTCCAATTCTTAAAAGGACATGTCCAGACCTTTAGTAACGTACTGTTACCCTCATCAGGCGCACTAGCTGATTATCATTATCATAATGCTCAAAATTTTAGTTTGAAATTGTTTAAAAAATGCTCAGTGCTGGAAATTTTTACATGAATTTGAGGTTAGATTTATTAAGAGGTTAGTTTTAATATAACTATATGAAATAACTGTTGCAGTCATTATTATATTTAAAAATCAGTTTGTAAGCTAAGTAAAATTGGTAGAAGAAAAATATTTAAGTCGGTAAAATATTCTTGAATAAAATTGGGTATCTGAGAGCGCAAGTCGGTAAAAATGTATTCATATAGGTACAGTGCCTTATGTGTACGGGCACATGAAATAATTTCCTCTTCCCTTTTCTAACTCACCCGGTCTCTACCCGCCCTTCATAAAAAAGGTTCACTTAGAGAAATGTTTTCTTGTGTCAAATAATGTTTCTTGATATAAATGGAATTTCCTTTTAATGTTTATGTTTAAGAGGACTTTCATTGGTCTCAATAAGAATATTTCTGAAGCAAATAGGTGGAAAGAAACCGTTCAACAACGATGCTTTATCAGAAATGGAGAGAATGAGAAATTATATGTTAAATTAATAGAATCATATAGTTGACTAAACATTATATTCTTTACTACTATATACTTTTTAAAATATAATGTCCTAAAAACTAGAAATTTATAAAAGACTTAAAAACATAAAATAATACATATTAAAAAATATGTGTGAAAAACAAACTTTTATAGTCAAATGTACTAAACAGAGGAAAAATAATAAAACCGTAAGGCTCTTATATTGACCCTTGTAATTTACATGATTGATAATTTCTTTGATTGATAATTAATATGTTTTGTTTGAGGCTGGTTAAGGATACAACTACCTCGTTAAAAATTCATTTTTTTTATGAATTGAATTCATTTTTACTTTTAAACCAATTTTTAATTTGAAATATCAATAATTAAATGTAGTTGAGAATTAATCTTTCTTAGTTGAAAATTTACCTAACTATTTTGTTGTAAACTTATGTATTTTTTTAAAATTCCTTTCTTTTGGCAGATTCATTATCTGTCAAATTAATCCGAATTAATTTTTTTTTGACTGAGGATTTAACTTTTTTTTAAGTTCGTACTTTTCTGATGAACTAAACATTTTTATGATTGAAAATTAAAAGATTCTATGATTGAAATGTCAATTCAACTACTTGGTTAAGAGTTGAACTACTTTGTTAAAAATTTTGTTGTTGAAGTTTCAACATTTTAGATGAAAATTCATCTCTTTGGTCTAAAATTTAACTATTTCGTTTAAAATTCATCTTTGACAGAAAATTAATTTTCGCGTAGAAACTATCTGGTAAAAAATTCATGTCTTGGTAATAATTTAATCTTGTTTTGTTAAAAGTGTAAATTTTTGGTTGCAAATTACTCTGTTTTGGTTGAGGATTCAAGTGTTTTTTTAAATATATAAATATATATATATAATATAAATATATATTATTTATTTTTAAGTAATAAAATCAAATAATTGTTTGAAGAATCGCTTCATAACACCAATCCGGTTACCGAGACAATGAATAAGCCTTACGAATGAACTTTTTTGTTAAAAATTTTGATTTAGGGTATCAGAATTTCCCAAAAAGGAAATGGCCCAATGATAGTGTAATAATAATAACACATATGGGCCCGTCTTGCCCACCCGAAGGCCTCAGTGATGCTAACATTACTAAGGACCGCGCTTTCCGGTACATGCGCAGGTGAAAAAGTCACGGTCTATTAGGTATTTTCACTTCAAACCGCCAGCTAACTTCAATTCATTAAATACTAAGGGAAAGCCAATGGACCAAATGCATTGGATCCGCTGCATTTTTAATAAATGACTATCATTATTATTCATTACGAAGATATTATAAAAAAATGTTTTGTACCATGCATTTGGTCCATTGTTTTCCCCTCAGCACTCAAAGAAGTGAAGTTAGTTGGCGTTTGAAGCGAAAATACCTAATTAGCATCACTACCCACCCGGGGTTTCCTCTCGACGGGCCTGAACCTAGGAAAAATCCGAGGAAAAATCTAAGTAGTCTGGAATCCAAGAGCACTTTAGTGTCCATTTTAGGTCCTCAATTGGATGATTGAATCTTGTGCAGAATGTTCTTCTGATTCCGAATATATCGGGTGCACATAGCAAATTCCCGCTCGTTTTGTTGTTATTTGACATTTTCTGTGTTTAAATAAAAAATGTCACATCTCTGAAAGGTTTTAAGTTTTTGAAAATATTTTTTCATAATCATATATGTTGATTTAAATGATAGTTTTTAAGAAAAACAATAAAATACTTTGATTTTTAATACATTCGAAACAAATACAAACTTTTTACGCCTGTGCGAGCAAGGGTTAGTAACAGCATCAGCGGGTGGAGAAGATGCATGTTAGAAATCTCACACACAGGCACGCTCGCTGCCACAGAAGGAAAAAAGATTCTATTTATTTCAAATTTTGTAAAAATTAAACTAATAGTCTAATTGAAAGAAATTAAAAAGAAATTGTTTTCGTCTCAGCGAGTACTATATGATTATAAAAAAAATTGTGAAATGATATAAAATATACTATAGAAATAGTTTTCCATTAAAACGCTATTTTATTGTTTTCCTCGAAAAGTATCAATTAAATCAAAATACACTATTGATCAAATTTGTGCATATCAAACTTCTTTAAAGGACTATGAAAAATTATTTTGAAAACTTATAATTTTCAGAGATGTAACATTTTTTGCACAAACTCAAAAAATGTCAACTTACAACAAAACGACCGGGAATTTGCTATGTGCATTGTGCACCCGATGCATTTGGAGTCAGGAGAACATTCAACAAACGCATTAATCATCAAAATCAGGCCCTGGCGACTCATATAGGCGACCTTGAAGTATTATAGGTCTGATCCTGTTCTGAGTATACGCTAGATGGCGC
>JAAAKG020037371.1:0-19214 GCA_010014905.2 Druon quercuslanigerum
GTTAGGCAATAATTATGGTATTCCATTCAAAGTCAATAAGATTCCGGTAAATAGTATGATTGCTAGTATTGAAAATTATATTAAGAATGTAGAAAATGAGGAACTAAAATTGAATGTTATAAAAACTACAACTCAACTAATTTCAAATCCTAATTTAAAAATACTAATAATTTTGAAAAACCTATTGAAACCTTTCAAAAGGAACATAATGATTTAGTTTTCTTAAATGCCGATAAAGGCAATGTTACAGTAGCGACTAATCATAATGATTATATCAAAACTGTTGAAAACCTTTTAAAAAATGATATGCTTTATAAAAACATTAAAACTAGTCTTATTCCAACCACTGAAAATAAATGCAATGATATTGCTATATTAATGAACAAACATCATATAAATTAAAAATACATAACAGTGTTGTTGCCAAAGCTTATGCTCTCCAAAATAACTAATTATCAGTGCAATATAAATATAAAAAAACATTAATATAAACATATAAAATACCAACATAAACATATAAAACATAAATATAAATAAAGGTAATGTTACAGTAGTGGCTAATCGGTATGATTATATCAAAACTGTTGAAAACCTTTTAAAAAATGATATGCTTTATAAAAACATCAAAACTAGTCTTATTCCAACCACTGAAAATAAATGCAATGATATTGCTATATTAATGAACAAACATCATATAAATTAAATAAATTATTTAATTAAAAATACATAACAGTGTTCTTGCCAAAGCTTATGCTCTCCCAAAGGTTCATAAACCAAATTTAAATTGGAGACTAATTATTTCTACAGTGGGATCTCCTACTTATAATTTAGCAAAATACATTTCTAATATTTTAAAACCAATCTCTGGACAAACAAATGCGTTTGTTAAGAATAGCTGAGATCTTAAAGAAAAATTAAAAATATAAAAGTTCCAAATACACTCTCTATCGTTTCACTTGATGGAATATCCATGTTTGATAGTATGCCAATAGACCTTGCTATGGATTGCATAGAAGAAAAGTTAAACATAAACAACAATTTAAATAAAATAACTAAAAATGAGTTTTTAAATGCAACTAGATCAACTTTCAATAATACAGTTTTCTCTTTTAATAATATATAAACAAATTTCAGGTTGCCCTATGGGCTCTCCTCTATCACCTATTATTTCAAATTTAGTCATATATTTTTTAATTATTTAACACAATATTATCAGGTAAATTACTATAATTTCTTCGACATTTAAACTTTGCGAACATTTTCTTATCTATTTATATTGTGACATAGGATGTTTTTACGATGAAGAAGACCCAAATTGGGGTCGAAACGTACGTAAGGAGTGTTTCATTAAATAATTGACAACAACAAATCTCTTATGTTTTCATGTATCACCGTATGACCAAAAAAAGTTTTTCTGTGTGGAAATAACAAATGGAATACATAATATTGCGCTATGTGTTCGACTGAGTACTCGCGCAGTCACAACCATCACCCTGCACGCTGAGCAACACCATGGGTTAGCAGTTCTAGGAATTTAAGAAACCAAACCCTCTTCTATGGAACCTGGAGTGTAATTCCAGGTTCCGGTGCATTCTCATTTTGCGTAACAAACTCTCATTTCGAGAATATAGCAAATGAGCTACAACAAAAAAAATCCCAATGTAATTCTGTGAGATTCACTTCCTGAAAAGGAAGTCCCAGGGCCGTAAATTTCCGGGTGCTTGATCTTTCCTTCATAAATTTTGAAAGGTGGATTTGCATCGCAACGTCACTGAATGCTGCAACAGCTTGCCCATAACTCGACGAGTGTAAGCGCAGCCAACGCTTTATATTCAGTGCATGGATTTTAAACCCAACTTATGCTAATCATGCCGAAATACTGTGCTGAAACAAGGTGGATTTTCTGGTGCAAAAGCACATGGAATACTTGCGTTTCACATTTCAGCCCCCGCAGGCTTCTTCTTCATCATCTTCTTGCCTCGCGCCGCTTTCTGAGCTCTTCCTTCACCTTTATTAAACGCGTTTTCATTTAGACTTGCTTTCAAATTTCAACCAGGGAAACCTATTTCAATTTTCGTTTTCAATTAAGAGCTCTTAAAACCAGGGTTTATTCTAAGGGGCTGTATTAACCAAAAGCTCAGTTTTCGATGAAAATAGGGCAGTATAAAAATTCGATTTCGGGCAGTGTTCCATTCTTTAGTCATTATGGAAAAAAACACACGCGATGAATATTTTTGTTGCGTTCACGCAATTTTTAAAGATAAATATATAATTATTAATTATATATAATTAACCTAATTTATAGTATTTAATATGTAAAACAATAGAAAAGAAAAGCAAGGACAATATATTGGATAACACAGGAACACGAAAAACATCTTGTCCACGAAACGAGACCAATATTTCTATCCGTTTATGGGCTCACTGAATTCGAATCCGGGCTGGTTTGGCTTGCTTAAGTTTTCAGTTAGAAAATTAATTTATAACAAAAAAGGAATATTTCAAGAAAACAGTTGATTTTCAAACAAAAAATTGAATTCTCTTCGAAAAAATGTAATAGTTGATATTTCAATCAAAAAAGATTGCAATTTTTAATAAAAAATAGTTGAATTTATTTAAAGAAGACAAATTTTATACCAAATAGTTGAATTTTTGCCTTAAAAAGGATTTTTATAACAAATGTTTAAAAAAAGTTAAATTTTCAACCAAAGGTGGTTCTAAAGAAAATTTGTTTAACAAAGTAGTTCGACTTTCAACTAATTAGCTGAATTTTCAATGAAGAAAAAGATACATTTTTCACCAAATAGTTAGATTTCCAAGCCATGCATATACATTTTTGGAAGTCTCTGGAGTTTTCAATTCAATTTAAGAAATTTGTAACAAACCAGTTGAATTTTCGTCAAAAAAATATGACTTTATCAAAATAGTTGAATTTTAAAGCTACAAAGATGGGGTTGAAACCAAATGATAGAATTATCAATACCAACATATTAAAATTAAACAAAAAATAGTTGAATTTTAATAACAAAACGACGATTTTTTAACCAATTGCTACAAAATATTCAAGCAAAAAGATTCATTTTCCACCAAAAATATTAATTTTCTAACCCAAAAGACGATTTTTCATAAAAACACATGAACTTTATAACAAAATAGAAGAAATTTTCAACTAATAAAGGATTAATTTCGAATTTAAAACGGAAGAGTTACACTTTCAGATGAAAAATTAATTTTTAACTACAAGAAAAAAAAAACCAATTTTCCACAAAGAAGTTATGTTTTGAACAAAAGAGGTGAATCTGAAACAGTTCAATTTTTTACCAAAAAGATGCGTTGTTTTGAAACCGTTAAATATTCAGTAAAAACCTTCATTCTCAACCAAGAAAGATCAATGTTCAATCCAAAGTTGAGAATCATTAACAAGATAATGAAATTTCTGATAAAAAATGACTTTATAATTCAATAAAAAAAGATGAAAATTCAACAAAAAACCGTTGAATTTTCACGATAAATAGACAAGTTTTCAACAATATAGTTAAAGCTTTAAACAAAAATATGAAATTTCAACAAACAAGATTAATTTTCTAAAAACAACAAAAATTCAACAAAATAAATGAATTTCCAACATATGAAGACTGCATATTAAATAAAAATGGAATAGTTATATTTACAGTTGAACTCATTAATTTTTAACCAAAGAAACGAATTTTCAAATAAAAAATAAATACAATTTTCAACTAGAGAGATGAATCTAATAAATGTAAATTTTAACAAAGTATTTTAAATGTCAAACAAGCAGTTTAATCTTCAATCAGAAAAAATTAAATTTTAAACAATTTGTGCATTTTCCAACTAAAAAGATTAATTCTCCACCAAGAAGATGATTGCTCTACCAGAAAATATCAATTTTGAACTAAAATGATGAATTTTCAACCAAAAAAGATCAGTATTCTCAACAAAACATGTTATAACTAATGTTTTAACCAAAAAAATATTTTAATCTGAAATAAAAACATTTAAATTCAACTAAATAACACAAATTTTTAACAAAATAGTAGCACGCGTGCACTGAGAATAAAAAATTGTTAGTACTATACAAATTTTTTTGGTTGAAGTAAACCATTTATCGCACACAGAACCAATGGGATATGCGTTTGCTTTAAAGAAATTAATGCCTTGAAATCAAGAAAATATATAAATTTCACCTTGAATGAAACATACAAGATTTCACTCTAATAATTGTTTTTTTCACTCAAGCAAATGGATATCTAAAAAATCGATTTATTTGAATGGAACCAATTTTTGCCTCAGTGTGTTATTTAAAATTCGCGCATAAACTAGAGGACGTGGGACGGGTGCGACATTGCGATACCTTCAGTTCACTGATGTCAGTCATACATTTACGGTATAAATAATTATTTTTCTATTCTTATGGGCTCTGAAAGATACTTTTCGAAGCAGAGGTGCATTTTGGATAACAATATATATATTTCAGAATAATTTCAGAATTTTTTCATTTGCAAATCTTCTTATATGCTACAAAAAGTACGACTTCTCATAAGACCACATTTTAATTTCAATCATTGATTTCTCTACTTTGACGCTCTGAAAGGTTATTATATCAAACGATTTTTATTTGTAATTCTATTACCGAGGGTACTCCCTTATTACACAAATAGTTGTATTTTTAACCAAAGTTCACATTCAAGAAAAAAAAGAAAAAAAAAGAAAAAAAAGAAAAAAAAGAAAAAAAAAAGAAAAAAAAGAAAAAAAAAAGAAAAAAAGAAAAAAAAGGTAAAAAAAGTGTCTTAAAAACAGGAGAAAAAAAGATTTTTTAAAAAAGCGTAAAAATGTGGAGTGTGAAGTCTGAAATATGGTAACGATTAAAAATTGTTAAATTATTATTAAACCGTACCGTTGCAGTTGCAGAGCCTACTGTCCAAAAATGTATAACAAATTTTCAACAAAATGAATTAATTTTCTACCAAATAATTTAATGTTAAACTATTATTATAAATATAAATATTAAATAAATATTAATTAAATAAAAAAATAAAAACAATTAATTTTTACAAAATAAAAAGTTTTAAAACAAAAAAACTTCATTTTTCAACCAAATCAGATCAAGAATATTTATTTATTTATTCATGACTTTGTTCAAATTTATCATCAGAAAATCCACTGATCCACCTTTTTGTTACACCCCTTGTTACAACCTGCACACATCCAATATCATTATAGAATTAAATTTCATAGCACAGGTACATATATATCTCTCTCATTTATGATAATATATTACTTATCACGAATTCTCTGTTACAAGTGAGTGCATAAATTTTCACAAATTTTGCAAACCAAGGGGATTTTAATTCATGGACGCCTTCGCAGAATACTTACGTGTTAAAGAGGCGCGCCGGGAAATTGCGAGATTCTCTTTTCCCTGGAAAGTGTCTGTGTGCCAAAGGCGATAAGAAAAAGAAGAAAAACTTGTCACAGAGCTGAGTTAAAATTCAGCATTAAACCTCATCTCTATCAAAGGAAACTGAAATGTCGGGTTTCCATATCAGAAAGGGGAAGACATGAATCAAATTAAATATTTTTCCCATTCTCTTATCAAAATCATAATTCTTTCCTTTTAAATATCATTAACTTCTTCGTTTAGCAATTCTTTTTACAAAAAAGGCTTGAGTAATATTTAATTTCTTAAAATAGTTGTTTTCTTATATTCTCTATGTTATGAAAGGTTCATATATGGGGCCGTAATTGGGGGATGCAAAACAGGACGAGGGACGCTTGCGACTCTCGCCTCGGAAGGGACGCAGTGCGCGAGTACTCAGTCGAGTATATTGCGCAATATTATGCATTACAATTAGTAACTGTTCAGGGAGCCTTGGCTGTTCACGTTCCGAGGGTATCAATTTAGTAACCAGGCCAGTGCGAGGCCACCCCCGAAACTTTTATTATATGCAACTTTCAGTGTATCAGTTAGGAATATTAACCTCGAGTTTAACCTGCTTGACCTATTCCTGCAATATTTCAAAAAATCAGTTTTTTCTGAGAACATGAATTACGTAAATTTTTTTTTCTAAAATTTTGGTTAAATCTTATTGTTTCTTATGCATTTTTAACAAAAAAATTATTTTCTAGCGATAAAAGTGGAATACCTAAAAAATAATTAAATTTTCTATCAAATTATCGAAATTTCTAAAAAAAAATAGTTGAATTTTCAACTCGAAAAGAAAATTAATTTTTAATAAAAAATATGATTTTTCAACCAAATAGTTAAATTTTCTGACAAGATATAAATTATCTATAAACAATGTAATCGATGGTATTTCAACAAGAAAAGAATTTAATTTAAAATGAAAACAGTTGCATTTAACGAAAATTCTTTTTTAAACTTCAATCCTCGAGTAAAACAGATTATTTTGTAACCAAAGTGTTGCATTTTTGGCCATAAAAAATTATCCATTATTTCAATTGCAAATTCATGTCTTTGGTTAAAGATTTAAATATTTTACGGAAAAATCATGGGTTTTTTTCTTTTTGGTTGAGAATTTATTTCTTTAACTAACATTATAACGTTATAACTATATCATTTCGGATTAAAAATTAAAATTTTTATTTACAAATTTATCTCTTTTTTTTGGTAAAGATTCATCCGTTGTGTTAAACTTTCATTTTTTTTGGGTCAAAAATTAATTTTCTCGGTAAAAAATGCACTCTTTTTCTTAAAAATGTAACTGTTTGGTTCTAAATTTATCTGGCTTGTTTGAGGATTCAACAATTTGGTGGATAACTTAATTGTTCGGTTCAAAATTAACTTTTTTTTAAATTAATATTTTTCAATTTAAATTTAACTGTTTGGTTAAAAATAAAAATTTTTAATATGAACATTAAACTTTTCAGTGAAAAATTAATTTTGTTTTTAAAACATCATATTTTCGAGTTAAAAATTCAACAATTTTGTTAAAAATTAATGTATTTTGTAAAAATGCTTTTTTCTCACAAATTTAGCTAGTAGGTTGAAAGATGAACTATTTTTTTTTAATCTATCTTTTGGCTTGTAGATTTATCTCCTTGGCTGAAAGTGTAAATATTCGATTATTAGAAAGTTAAACTTTTTTTTAACAATTTTTTTTACGATTCATGATTTCAGTTGAAAATTCATGTGTTTGGTTAAAGATGTGTTTTTAATTGAACATTTATACTTTCTATTAAAAATTTTGTAATTTCTAGTTGAAGATTTATATAATTTGTCAAACATTCGTATTTTTCGGTTGAAAACTAATTTTCTTGATTAGATATTCAACCTGTTTGGTTAAAACGCAACTGCTTCGTTCAAAATAAGTTTGTTTTGGGTGAGGATTCAATAATTTTCTAGGAAATTAAATTATTCGCTTGAAAATAAACTTTTTTGTCAAATTTTTATATTTTTGGGTTGAACTTAACTATTTAGTAAAAAATTTACTTTATTTGATAAAAATTTAAGTTTTGATAGTCAAATAATATTTTTGCTAGAAAATTCATCTTCTTGGTTTAAAATGAAACTATTTTGGTCATCTAGAAATATATCAAACAATACTTTGATGTAACACTGAATGCTTTTTAAATATTTTTTAATAATACAATATAAAAATTTAAAATAACTTTTTCTTTTTTAAGGTTTTTGAACATTTAAATTCGAGGTGAAATTAAATTTTTGAGAATCAAGAACAAGAAAATAAGTATGATGAGTTTGCCTTTATGTTAAATATAATTTTTATGCGATTATTGAGCAAATGAAAAAAGATTTTTTTTAAGTTTTCAAATATTTCTCATAAATTTAAAACGGTCTTAAATTCCTAAAAATATTTTTAAATTTTTAAATTCTTTTAAAGCTTCTAAAATTTATTTTTGAAATCTAGAAGAATAAACTGTTCTAAAAAAATGTTTATGGTTTAAAATTCTTTTTGAAACTTTTCAATTCTGCTAAATATTTCTTGAATTTACTTTTTTTTATTTTCAATCTCACCAAATTGACTCATTCAGCTTTAAAATCTCCTACACTCTTTTTCGAAATTTTGGGAAATCTTTTAGTATGTTTAAATCCCTTTTTAAATTTCCTCTTAAAGTTAATTTTTCACACAAAAAAATCATTCAAAACTTTCAAAACTTAGGAAAATTAATTTTTCAAAACAAAAACATTATTTTAATTTTCTCCAGGGGCCTAAAATTTTTTTATTTTCATGAAACCTTACAAAATTCCTAAAAATTCTTTACAAGTGTTAATTATTTCAAAACTTCTGAATATCTCTCAATTTTACACAATTTTTTATAGGTTTATGTAATATTGCAAAAAAAATTTAAATTAAAAGAAAATGTGTCATTCTTCCATAATCTTTTTGCACACATTTTTAAATCTTAAAAACATAAAATTATTCTTTTTAAATAAAAACTAAGCCATTAAAATGTTTCCAGAAATCTTGAAAAAAAAGTAATCTCCTCAAATGTTTCATAATTACTAAAAATTTTATAATTTTTTTTTAATTCTTCAAAATAAATTTTTGTTTATAATTAAAAGTTTACACATTAAAGTGTTGTAGAAAAAATTTAAGAACACAATTATTTGTCATTACTAAAAATAATTGACAATTTCGGGTTTCTCTTTTATCTAATAATGTTTAGAAACATTTAGAAATAAATTAGATGATGAATTAAAATGATGAATTTATAAATTTTGATATACAGAGCTGAAGGTACAGAAAATGCATAAATTAAAATGTTACGTAATCTGGTACCCCCCTCCCCCCACACCGTAACAGATGGTGATGAAACGCACCCATCCCCCCTCTTTTAATGTTACGCTATATGTAAACGCTCTCATTACATCTCCAATTTTGCATCGTGAATAAAATATGATGTTTCTACTTTTTTAATTATTTAATTAAAAAGTGCGAAATATATTTTTTATAAACGGAATTAAAATATGTTTAATTAATTTTTTAACGTTTTCGAGAAACTCTACCTTTAAAAACTTGATATTGTCGAATCGTTCCATGATCCAATCTGGTGTTTTTAACAAAACCCAGGTTTTAATCCTTTTAGAACTCAATAACCATAAAATTTCGAACCCATGAATGTTATCGGCAATATCCTTGTGTATCCGATTCCACAATACTATTTAAAAAAAGATAGAACATAGCTTGACGAACTTTTGCGGCCTCCAGAATATATGTATATTTATAGCAAGCTCTATGTGAATGTGTGTTACGGGTTTATCGGATGAAAAGAAGCATCTCGACCCGAAATAAATTTATTTTTAAAACGATTCTATTTTTAAAAGCATGCAGCACAAGAATTAATTGTTTTTATTATTTTGATAAACATCTAATTCTACTAAAGACATTTATTAGTCAATCTTGAACGTTTGAAGCTTTGACTAAAATGTGTTTGAAATGGAGATATGGATATCAAAATTGATTTTTAAAAAGGAACGATTCATTCAAAGTGATCCAATGTATTATATATTAGAGTTTCATTTAATTAACTCGACAAAAATGATTTTAACGTTGATCAAGGGATATGCCATATCTTCCTATATGTTTATAGTTTATTTTATAAAGACTAAACACTGACGCCATATAGGGTATGACTAACGAATCCATTTTTCCGTTTGTCGTTCAGTTAGTCTAGTTCAGCCTAAGCAGCTTAGGCTAACTAGACTAACTGAACTGTTCGGATGGTCAAATAAATGGTTTTTAAAACATTCCTTGTCTTTTTATAAATTTATTTTACCTGAAAAGCTCTGCTAATAGGTTATGGGCCCAGGTGAGGAGCTTTTTCAGAAAAATAACTAAACACAATTTTCACGGAACGCTATTTTCACCTGGGCCCATAACCTATTAGCAGAGTTTTTCAGGCAAAATAAAAGGTTTTTAAAACATTCCTTGTCTTTTTATAAATTTATTTTACCCGAAAAGCTCTGATAATAGGTTATGGTCCTAGGTGAAAATATAGTTCCGTGAAAATTGTGTTTAGTTATTTTTGTGACAAAGTTTTTCGTGAAGAATTTGTGCAAAAAGAAGTCTATAAAATGGATGTGCAACAAAAGCTCTGCTAATATTATAATCAGTAATATTTTTATTGGTACATTAAAAAAAATTGAATAGCTAAAATTGGTGCCAATTGGAACACGCTAGGCAGTTTTGACATAAGAGAATCTATAAAAGTTTTCATATAATTACTCTAAAATAAAATTTATCCAATTATTCAGATATTAAATAATTTAGAATAAGTTGCACCTTTTTTCATTTTCCTTTGCTGACTTTTTGGAAAAAAATATAATTATTGTAAAAGAATTTAAAACAATTCCAGTAAATCAGAAGAATTCAAATAGATTTCAAAGAATTAAAATGAATCACATGTTGATTTAAAAGAGTTAAAAGTGCATTCACGGCAGAACCATGTAAGGGCAAAGAAAAAAATTTAGCAGAGGAAAAAACGTTCTCGAAATTTAAAAAAAAATGGGGTGGGGTTCTTTCCAGAGTTTATGCGACTGTGTAGATCTATACAACAAAAAAATAGGAAAAAGTTCATACTTTTCGAGAAAATGCTCAGAAAAATGTGCCTGTAGTCATAACCATGTAAAACACCTTTTAGTGATTTTTCCATAAATAAAGGCAAATTTTACATTTTTCTTCAATATCCGTTGTTTTTTGAGTATATTGCAATTTTAATATTTTTATCATAAATCATAACCCGATAATTAATTTTCCCAATATCACTGAACCCTTATAAAAAATTCAAAATGTATAATTTTGTTCTTCTAAATATTCTTATAAATGATAAAAATTTGAAATCAAACATTTTTTGAAGTTCTTTGCTAGAGTCAAAGTTTATAAACATTATTTATCAGATTCCGATCAATTTGCATAATACTTAAAAAATATGATTGTTTTGAAATTTCTATATTATGTAGTGGGCAAATACATTGGATTCTTTTTAAATAGATGAATTTTTAAACAATTATTAAATTAATTCCAAAAAAAACAGTTGAATTTCCAGGCAAGAAGACAAATTACGGAACGTTCAAATTTTCGAAACAAAAAATGATTTCTTAAGAAAATAATTAAATTTTCAATAAATTAGTTTATTTTCAACTAAAATGACGAATCTTAAACACACAAAAAAATAATTATTAACAAGGAAGTTCAAGTTTCAACAAAACAGATTCGCTTTTAATTAAACAGTTGCTTACTAAAAAATTAAATTTTAACCAAACAGTTCAATTTTAACTAAACATGGAATGCTTGAATTTGCACTTCAAAATTTTCAATTTCAAACAATAAAACGGATTGCCAAAAACAAAGTTGAATTTTTTAAACCGGTATATGAATTTTCACTCAAGAAGATTAATTTTGTACCAAAAACACAAATTTACAATTAAATATATAAATTTAGAAAATTTATTTTTAAACAAATAGTTTATTCTCCTTCTAACTAAATCAATGTTAATCAAAGTACTTTATTTTTTACCCAAATAGTTCGATTTTCTAAAAAAAAGTATTAATTTTAAATGAAAAATTTAGTAATTGAATTTTTAACTAAAAACAATCATTTCTCAGCCAAAACTGATCAGTTCTATTTTTAGTTCTTAAAAATGATTTTTAACTGAAACAATGAATTTTATAGAAATTAGTTAATTTATGAACCAAATAGTAGAATTTATAAATAAAGAGATAAATTTTTAACGAAAAATATAATAGTGCACTTTTCAATTAAAAAGAATTACTTTGAGTAAAAATTATAATAGTTGATCTTTCAACCAAAAAAAATATTTTAATTTTTATTAAAAAACTGTTGAATTTAACTTAAAAAAAAGATTGCATAGCAAAAAATGCAATAAGTAATATTTCAACAACAAATTTCAATTTTGAATTGATAACAGTTGAATTTATCTAAAAAATACGAAATTTCAATAAAATATTTGATTGCCTAACAACAAACTTCAATTTTGTATTCATAACAGTTGAATTTATCAAAAAAATACGAAATTTAAAAAAAAAAAACTAGTTGATTGCCTAACCCAAACAGATTAATTATTCATTAAAATTCAAATTTAAACTTAATAATTAAATCTTAAACTGAAGACGATTATTTTTCATCAAGAAACGGAATACTTGAATTACCACTTCAAAATTTTGATTTTAACCGGAAAAACGAATTGCCAAAAAAAAAAATTGGATTTTTAACCCGATAGATGAATTTTCAATGAAAATGATTAATTACCGCCAAAAATGGAATGGTTAAATTTTCAGTTAAAAAAATAATTATCCAAGCATTGCAAAACTTATTTTTATTAAAACAGTTCAGACTTTATTTAAAAAAATGAACTTTAACAAGGAAGTTAAATTCTCAAACCAAAAGAGAAAAATTCAGAATAGAGAATCTAATAGCTTGATTTTTAACTACAAAGATCAATTTTCATTAAAAAAATATAGAATAGATGAACCAAAAGAGAAACTATTTTTCAGCAAAATATTCAAATCCTTAAACAATAAAACCAATATTTAACAAAGTAGTTCAAAATTCTACCAAGCAGTTCAATTAAAAATTCAATCCTGGCAGTATTTAATATTTATTCTCAACGAAGTTTTTTTTAATAGTTAATTTATCAAACAAGCAGTGGAATTTAAAAAAATTGAATTCTGAACCAAACATTTTATAGAATTATTTTCAATTAAACCCAATACACATTTAAAGAAAAATATTTTTATCTGAAGAAATAGTAGAATTTTTAACCAAAAAAGATGAAATCTGAACGACAAATTTAATAATAGTATATCCCCTTTCAATTAAACAAATCAAAATATTCAGCGGAACATATTTCATTTTCATTATTGAGTTCTATTAATTCAGTTCAAATCCAAGCAAAAAAAAATAATAAACTTTCCTAAAAGAAGGAGAAAAGAGAAGAATTCTTTTAAAAAGGGGAAGGGAGAATAGGGGAAAGAGGCTAATTAGATGCTTTACTTGTAAACATTTCCAACACTGGTTATTCACATTTATTTTTTTATATGTGTGAGGTCATATTCTGACTCCACCCCCCACTACGGACATCATGAATTGAGGCGCCGGATGCAAAAAGGAGATATAGAAATATTTTTTTGGAGTGGGGAGGCCCCTGAGCTCCTGAAAATGAATTCTTGAATTTTAATTTTAAAAATATATATGCTGAGTGAAAATTTTATTTCGCATCTTTTTCTCTTCATAAAAAAGTGGTAGCTTTTTTATTTTTCGAATTATTTACGAAGAAGTGTTTTTTTCTCTGATCAAAATATTTTGATTTTTTTCACTTCAACTCGCAGCGAAATGGAAAGTTTGTGATATTTTGTAATAAAACTTATCAGCAATATGTATTTTCACTTTCTGCGACCGATGGCGTTAGCAAAATATCAAAATGTTTATTTAAAAAAATTTTAATAATTTTTTTCCAAGACGGTGCATAATTTTTCTACTGCGTAAATTACTCCCTGGCCAGTAAGGCCATCGCGCCGGCAAATTAAAACATCAACAGTTTGTTAACTACTATTCCAATTGATCTGAAACTTTTTTAAAAACTTCCTTGAACCTTTCTGAACAACTTTCTCGCTGAAAGTTTTAGGTTGCTCAAAATTCGCTCGACTCCCGAAACGCTAGAAGTTGTTTGTGCACGAATTATGCACCGTCTTCGAAAAAAATTATTAACAATTTTTTAAATAAACATTTTGATGTTTTGATAACGCCATTGGTCGCAGAATATGACAATTCATATTTCTGATAAGTTTTATTACAAAATATGACAAAATTTCCATTTCGCTGCGAGTTGAAGTGAAAAAAATCAAAATATTTTGATCAAAGAAAAAAACAGTTGTTCGTAAATAATTCGAAAAATAAAAAAGCTAAAACTTTTTTAATAAGGAGAAAAAGATGCGAAAATTTTCACTCAGGATATATATTTTAAAAATTAAAATTCAAGACTTCATTTTCAGGAGCTTAGGGGCCTCCCCACTCCAGCAAAATAATTCTATATCTCCTTTTTGCATCCGGCGCCTCAATTGTCAAAAATGTACCTACCCCCCTTCCCCCCTGACCAGGCAGTGTGACGTAGTTTTTGAGCGGCCCTAGAGTTATAAATCACCTAATATATTTAGTTAAAACGGCTTAAACACAAATTACACATTACGCCCTACACACACCAATTGAAACTTATTATGCCTCCTCTCCTATAAATTCAATCCCATTATCACCATTCACAAAATCACTGAGGTGACACCCAATTTTATTCTCAAAGTGCGCTTCTGACTCCCTTTCCAGTCAAGCTTAATTTAAAAAAAAACTAAAAGGAATTCAAAAGAATTGGTAAAGATTCAAATTATAGTTCAAAAATAATAACTAAGTATGCAAGAGAATTAGAAATAAACTAGAATAATTCGATTAGAATTTCCAATATTTTGAAAGAACTCAAAGAAAGTCGACAGAATTAAAAAAGTGAATTTAAGGTAAATTAAAAAGAACTAAAGGAAAATAAGAGGAGTCAAATAAGATTCAAAGAAAACTAAAGACTTTTTAAGAACTCGAGGCAATTTCAAATTACTTCAAAAATAATAAAAAAGAATTCGCATTGAATTGCAACGATTTCAAATAGATCCAAAGAAATTTAATAAAGTTGAAAAGAATGACATATGAATTCTAAATAAGAAAACCGAATCCCAATCAATTGAAGGCGAAGGAAATGAATTTAAAGAAATTCTACATAACTCAAGGTTAATTCAAAAGAATAACTAATATCCGAATTAGGTGAATTGAAAGTGAGTTTAAAATGACTTAAGTAAAATCAAAAGGTTTTTAAGAAGATTCAAGGAAAACGAAAGATTTTTTAAGAACTTAAGATAGGTCTAAACAATTCCAAAGAATTGAGAAGAATTCAAATGAAATTCAAAGATTTCAGACGGATCCAAAGAAATTCAAAAGAATTTGAAAATAATTACATGCGAATTCAAAATAATAAAATTCGAATTAATTAATTATAATTATTATAAAAATAAAGTTTGAATTAATTTAAGGTGAATTGAGCAGAAATCAATATGAATTCATAAGAATTAAAGGAGATTCAAAAGAGTCCGAAGAATCTTAAGAACTCAAGCTTTAAAATAACTTCAAGGAATTCAGAAGAACTGAACTGAAATTTCAACTATTTCATAAGAATTTAAAGGAATTCAACAAAATTGAAAAGAATCGCATATGAATTCAAATGAAATCACATATTCGAAAACAGTTTTAAAAAGAACATAAATAAAAAAAATTATCCCACACTACTACTATGCGTTTCTGCAAAAATATATTGAATTCACACTTTAATTTTTTTTTAACTGTATGGTATTGAAATATTTTATTTAGTAGTTTTTACTATTTTAAATAAATTACCATAGATTTGTATAAAATGTTTTTACTGTAAATATTCTGGATTTTATTTCTTTAAAATAATTATCAATAGTTTCATTGCCTAGTTTTTGTTAATTCAGATGTTTAAAAAAGAGAAATTAAATTTTTCAGGGTGACAAGAATATTAAAAAATCTTAAGATTCCTAAAAAAATTTCAAAGGATTTTTTAATCAATTAAAAATGAAAAAGAGGTTTTTAAGAATTTTAAAACCTTTCAAGAGAACGAAATTTTGTTACATACATTGGAAAAATTAAAATTATTTTTTATTTTGAAAATTGATTTTTAGAAAATTGAGAAATATATTAAAATATTTCAAATGATTTCAAAAATTGACAAAAAAGAATCTGAAAGATTTTAAGGCATTTTTTTAATTTTGCATAATTTTCGAAAAGATAAAAAAAGGAATTTTAAAAGAAAGAGTCTAGAAGATTTTAAAGCAAAATGTTAGAATTGGGTAAATTAAAATGAGTTTCAAGAAACCGAGTAAATTTAAGAAATATTTAAAATGTTTGAAAAGATTGAAAAATAATGTTAAACTTAAAAAGATTTTTAAAAATGTGAATGTAAAAATGATCTTAAGGCTGTTTATTTTTTATTTTTATTCATTTTTTTTTTAATTTTATGGAAAGTTTGAGTCAGCCTCAAACCTTTTACAAAATGTATGAGGTTTAAAATGTATTAAAAATATTTTAAGGCTTAAAAAGAATGCTAAAAAAAATATAAAATATTTTTTCGTTTCTTCTGAACTTCTAAAAGTTTTTGAGTCTTTAAAAAATTATAGTTACATAACTTTAAAAACAAACTGATAATACTTATTTCCTTGCTCTCAAATTTCAGAATCTAATTTTAGCTCGCATTTGGGTGTTAACTCACGCATAGGATGCGTTTGATGAAGAATTTATTTATTCTAAAAAAGCGAAGAGCGAGAAAAAGTTCGATATCACGTGTGCGCAGAAGAAAACAATTTTTTTCCATTACTTGAAATCCGTCGGATAATTTAAGAAAATAAATAATTCATCAAACTTGCCTTGATTTGATTGAAAGAATTAAAAGCCTATTTTCTTCAAAAAAATCCACATTTATATCTGTTGCCAATTTTTTTTTTAATTTGATCTTCCGCAAGGAATAACTACTTTGATTTTTAAAAAGACTGAACAATTTTTGTGGAGAAGACAACTTTTTTTCCGGAAATGTAATTTTTAATTAGTATAAGGGTCGATTGTATTATTTTAATTAAAGTAGCTAAGCAATTAAGTAATTTAAAAAAATAAAAATAAAAGTTTTTAGGTTTCTCTTCAAATTAACTCACCGAACTCTTTTGTAAAACAATGTGAATCATTCCTGCCTTTGACATGACATTTTATAATTGAATTGACCTTAATTCCATTATAATGTATATTTTCCAGAAATGTAAATTTTTAAATTAATAACGTAAAAACATTTCTGTCACAGATAGGGGCTGAAACTTAATTTAATTGACATACGTTTTAATTTTATTTTCAATTCCACAAAAATTATTATTATTAATGCGGCCATGTGTATGGGTTAAAAGTTAAATTAAAATATAAAAAATGATTAAATTTGTAAGGAATTATTATTATTATTTCTATTAAATAATTAGTCAACTGAAAAAGAATTTTAGACTTGCGGTGTTTTCAACACTTTTACACTTTTTATCAAATTTTCAATTAGAGTGAGGTAAACCCGAATCATTTGTTTAAATAATTTATTATAACTGCTAATAATATTCAATTTAAATAATGATAGACAGTTGCGGTTTTTCCCTGAAATTTTCAACTATTTGTCTTCTTTTTGCTTGAAGTCAGTTAATAAATAACTTAATTTAACTAAAAGAATTATTCAAACAAATTCTTATTGTTTATAACTATCTCATTTGTTAATGATCGATAGTTTTCGTTTATTTTGAACTTATTCACTTTTTAACCACTTTTTACTCAGCAAAATAATAATTAATGCAAGTTAACAAACATGCTTATTCAAATAATTTATTATGGTTAATAACTATCTTCTCTTGGAGTAATAATAGAAACTAGAAGGTTTTTCTGAAATTTTGAGCTTTTCTTTGATTTTTTAGTTATGAAAAAATGATAAATATTAATATTAATTTAAGCAAAAAGAATATTTCAAATATCTGATTTTTTTAAGAAAAATACATTCACAAGAAATAAATATTAATTAAATCTAATTTAATTAAATATTAAAATTTGATTTCAGCCAAAATATTATTTCAAATATCTGGTTTGTTTCAGAAAAATATAGTCACAAAAAATAAACAGATTGTTTAAAAAATGATTCCCTCTAGTGTCTTTTTATAATTTCTTCTTAACTAAAAAGTTAAAACAAAGTTAAAAATTTCAGAAAAAACCTTAACTTTCTAGGACTTATCTAAGAGAAGATAGTTATGAACAATAATAAATTTTTGAAACAACTATTATTGGTAATATGCAATAATTATTACCTATCACCTATTATTTTTGTTAAATTTAATTAATTATTAAATCCCTGCAAGTGTAAAATAAGTAAATAGTTAAAATGTCAGAAAAAAGCAACTATTTGGCATTAATATAATGAAGATAGTCTGAAAAATAAAGATTTTTTTTAACAATTATTTTTGCTACATTTAATTAATTATTAAGGCACTCCAAGTGAAAAAAAAAGAAAATTGTTAAAAAATGTCAGAAAAAACAGGAACTTTCTACCATTAAGTAAAGAAAATATTATTAACATTAATAATGAATGGTTAAAACCATTGTTAAATTGGATTAATTATTGCGTTAGTCTAATTGAAAAGTGAACCAAAAGTAGATAACAAAATAATTTGTTTAAACAATTATTTTTGCTGAACTAAATTAAATCTTTAATCACAATTTCGAGCATTGTTCTAAGAGATATTAACAATAATAATATATACGTCTAAAAGAAAATTGCTAAAACAATAATGAATTGTTTTCAAAACAAAAAAATGGAATTGTAATTTTATTTATTAGAACCAATTTGCGGGCGTTATCTATTACAATTCGAAACAAAATTTTCAGTCCTTATTTGGACTACCCTATTGATCAATCACATATAATATAACTACACTGACAAAAATAAAATACTATTTTATTTAAATAAATTTTAACGGAAACAGATTTTAAATTAAGAATTAAAAGAATTTTTTATTTTTACTTTAGATTCACCGATAAATTGATAAATATAATAATAATTCCTTAGCAATTTAAGAATAATTTTTCATCTTTTAATTTCAGTTCTGGCCCCTATCTGTGGCTGGAACAACATTAATTTTCGTGACATTATAAGTAAAATTAAAATTAATATCAATTAAATTAAGTTTCAGCCCCTATCTCTGACTGAAATATTTTATAGCATGCACTTAAAAATTTACCAGATTTACAAACACTTTTTTGAAAATATTTATTACAATGGAATTGAGGTCAACTAAATTATGAAATGGCATACAAAATTCTAATTTATATTTTAATAACTTTTTTTATTAATGAATTGCAGAAAAAAAATCCCAATTAAAAATCTTCTTTGAAATTGTTTTATTTATAGTGAGATGAAATCTTTGCTGGTTTTCCGAAATAAATCTTTTTCAATTGATCCAAATATCATAATTGTAAAAATGATTTTTTAATTGACATTAGAGTCATTGATATTCATGTTTGTTTTTCAATTAATTTAGTTAATAAAATTTTTTTAATAGGAAAAATGTTATATAAAT
>JAAAKG020037382.1:0-19214 GCA_010014905.2 Druon quercuslanigerum
TCTTTATGTTTTCTAGAAACTTTTTCTATCAGATTTTAATAAATGCATATACATTATTAGTTGTGACTGGAGTGGGGAGGGGATCCTTCACTCATGTACGTAATTTTTGCAAATTCACAAAAACTTTCTCCTAAAAATTATCTTTTTAGCTCTAAATTTTATTATATGGCTAAAAATTTAATAATTTTATGAAAAATACATTTCTTCTGTTGCAAATTCAACTGTTATGTTCTAAATTCGTCTTTCTGGCTTAAAAATTCAGTTCCTTCCGTAGAACAATAACCTTTCTTTAAAATTTATATTTTATTGCACATAAGTCAACTGAAATCTCTTTTAGATTAAAACTATTTTTTCTGAAAATCTGTCATTTTGATTTAAAAGTTCTTCTTTTTCAGCATAAATATTGCTCCACTCTTGGAAAAAATGCAACTGTTTTGTTAAAAATCAATCTTATCCTTAGAAAATTAGCTTTTTGTTCAAAATCTTTCTTTAAACATTTGTATCTGTATAAACATTAACTTTTTTACCATTTTTACTTTTAATTTATCAAATCCCCCAGAAATTTTAGCTTTTATGAATAAAAGTGCAACTCTTCGGTTAAAAATTCAAGTTTGTTTCTGAAAGTTTGTCTTTTTTATCGGAAAATTCACCTACTTTAGCGGAAATTACATCTTTGTTGGATAAAAATGAAACTATTTGGTTAAAAATTCTGCTTTTATCTTGACCATTGAACTATTTCGTAGAAAATTTACTTTTTGTTAAAATTTAATATTATGGTATTCAAAAGAGAACTGAAATATGTTTTAGTACAAATTTTAAATTTCTTGTAACCAAATGCAACTATTTTGTAGTATTTTGTTAAAAATTCATCCTTTTTGTTAAAAAAATTTGTCTTTTTGAATTGAAAATTAAATTTTTTTCGTAGGAACTTATTGCATATTAGGAACTTCACATTTTAATCTTGAAAAGTCCATTGGAATGTTTTTTGGATGAAAACGAAACTATTTGGTTAAAAATCTTCCTTTTTTATTAAAAATTTGTCTTTTGGGACTGAAAATTGAATTTTTTTCGTGGAAAAATCTTTCTTGTTAAAAAATTCATATTCGTTCTTAAAAAGTCTACTGGAATTTTTTTGACGAAAGCTTAACCATTTTTTTAAAATATATCTTTTTAATTGAAAAATTCATCTATTTAAGTAGAAATAGGCTTTAAAGTCTTTTTGGCTTTAAAGCTTCAACAATTTAGATTAAGTTTTATTTCTTTTTGGAGTGAAAAATTTTCATTTGGTGAAAATTCGCAATCTTGGTTTGAAAATTTTTTGTTTGTGTGAAAATTGCATCTTTTTTTATTGAAAAATAAATTATGACACTTTTTTGTTGGGAATTTATCTTTCTAGATTAAAAATGCAACTATTATGTTCGAAATTTAATTATTTTATTGCAAATTTAAGTATTTTGTTAGAAAGTCATCTGTCATAGTAGAAAATACTTTTTTTTGTTTAAAACAAATTAATCAATTTGAACATTTAACTAGAAAAACATTTGTTTCACCACTAAACATTATCACTTATATAATTTGAAGTCGATCAGAAAAAAACAATTACTTTCTGTTAATAAATGGACAAATTATGCATTTGTTTATAAAATAAACACATAATATCGAATTACAATTATTCATAACTCAACACCATGACTTATGTAATTTGAAAGCTTTAAGAATAAAAAACAATTACTTTTTTCCATAGATTGCCAAACTATGCATTTGTTCATATAATTCGTTTATAAAATTAATAAATAATTCAATAAGGATTCAACTGACGCTGCTTTAACATATAGAACGATTCCAATAGCAATAGTCTTAAAGTTAAGACTACTTTCTCCGGGAGAAAAAAAGTCGATTATAGTTTTTTGTTTAAATCTATATTAAAAATTAAATACACTCTCGCTTTCAGTCAAGTGTCGGGAGTTGCCTTCAAATGGCCTTGGACTGATTTCATGAGAATAGAAGCGCAAACAGTGAGGACCGCCTGACTCATTTCTAATTGAAATATATATCTATATAAACAATGTTGCAACCGTTCTAGTTTTAATCCCCTGAGAAACTGCGTGAGTCAGAAGTTCTAGGAAGACGGAGAACGGGGTGACTGAAAGCGAGAGTTTAGTGTAACTGAAAACTACATCACAAATTCAAATTATTTTTATTTTCTAAAAAAGACGATTCAAAACACATATAGGGACAACAATATTTTTAATAAGACACTTTTTGTAACAATGAAAATTATTATAGTTTTGAAAGAGCATTTTATTTTCCTCTTTTAAGTAGAATAACGTTTGCATAGTTCAAGAGTGGATGTTACACTTCATTTTGTTAAATTTACTTGAAATTTTACAGAGTAAGTCTGAGATACAAATCCTTAACTCAAAATTCAATTTTTCCATTTTACTCAAAAAAATTAGAATTTCATATTTTTCGCAGTTTCCTAATTTCCACATTTTTATTTAAAATATAGAACTATGGCAATAGACGAAAAGTTTTTCTAATTTAAAATGTTGAACGTTCTTGCGTGAAATAAAGTAAGAATTTAGATTGTTTAGGCTAGAATTCTAACCCTCGTTTTGAAGTGTTTTACACAAAAAGTATTAAAATTAGACATTCTCAACCAATCACTTTTAATTAACTTAATAATAACTTAATAATAACTTAATTTAATTTAATTAACTTGATTGTATTGCACTAATCATATGAATAACCTTATCTTCACAAATATTTAATTGTTCCCCTGCTATTTTCAAATTATTTTTTTCGACTAAGTCAGATTGAAATTGAGGTTTACAAAAATTGACACTATCGCTCGCAGCGGCGAAGATTAGTAATAAATAGGGCGGAAAATTTAAAGTCCAAAAAATACAATCATAAAGTTACTTTGAATTGATAATAAAAATGTTATTCTATATAATCAACAAGATTTAAATATTTGATTGTGTTAAACATTTATTTTTAATCATGTAAGCTGCATTATATCTTACATATTTACTATTTAAAAAAAAAACAAAAAATTACACGTTCAGATTTTTGTGAAAATGTTTATTGGATGTGCTTTTATTAATTAAAAATAAGTAAATAATCGCGCTTTTGTACAGATTACATAAAAAAACAAAATAAAATGATTTAACGAAAAATTAGAAAAAATAGATCAAGACGAAGACATAGTGACATTTGCGTAATCTCTCAAGTTACTTTGCATAAGCATTCAACAACAATTTCTTATTAAGTGTTGAAAAAAAAATAATTTATTGAATGAATGGTGATAAAAACAATTTTTGGTTTTTTCATTCGTCAACAAGTCTCATGTTTTATGCAACTTAAAATAAAAATTTATATTTTTTGTTAAATGAAAAAGCAAATTGTTATGAAATATGTGCAACATTCCACAAAGTACTCATTTCACTCAACTTTTGTCAATCTGCCGTCCAATAATATTCTTTCCGTGTTCTTTTAAATTTGATTTGCTGATGAATTATTAATCCATTTTTCCTTATAATTTTTTTATGTTTCAAAATAGAACGAAGTTTTATTAGTCAGGCTTAGTAATTAATAATATAAAAAAGATATTTAACTATTAGAAACCAGTCATAGTTTTTTCTTTAACGAACGAAATGCTACAATAAAGAAAAACATAATAAGAAATAAATTAAGTAATTTTTTTAAAGTTCCCAATTAGAAAGCGTATAATTTTAAAAGTGTTTAGAATAATTAAAATTTAAAGGTTCACAATGTTTCTCTTTTCGAATGTCCCTTAATACTACGCCATATGATACTTATTATTAGTATATTTTTCCTCTTTAAAACGTCTATAGTTACAATTTAAAATTATAGCTTTAAATGCGCTATTCGAAAATAATTTAATCTGAGGCCTTGAAACTAAAGTTTTTCTTATATTAATTTTTAGATTAATTCTCGGAGGTTTCAAATTCAATATTGCACAATATTGTAGTTTCAAATTCAAATATTGATTTAAAATGAAAAAACCATTTCGCTATTAAATATTCAAAAATTTCATATTAAAAGACTTGATAGTCAGTTTTGAGGTTGATAATAATGGCTTAATAATAATAATAATAATAATAATAATAATAATAATAATAATAAATATAAAGCAATTTCAAACTGCAAAGCTTAAAATTGTACAATTTCAAAAAATGGAATTATATGACAGCAATCAAGTTGTTTATCATTTATTTTAATTTTCAATGTTACATCTTGAAATTTCCCAATTTTCAGTTGAGGATTGAAACTAATACATCACTTATAACTGTAAAATATTTTATTGGAAAATTTCAAGAGTTAATGATAGTTCGAAAGAATGTTTTAAAAGAAAGACAAAATTTAAAGTATGTACCTGAAATTGACGCAGCAATAAATGCATAATTCCAGTAATTTCAAACGGTTTAAATAGTTTTAGAGTTCTGAATTTGCATCTTGAATGCTCAATTTTAAATTTCTCCCTTTCATAGGTTTTAATTCTTTACTAAAATAGAATTGGTTGAATTTGGGAAAGTTCTTCTTTATTCATAATGTGTTCCCTAAGGGTTTACATGATTTCCATTCCTTACAATAATTAAATAATACAATAAATAGAAAAACAATACAAAAAAATAATACGAAAATTCGCTTACACATTAAACAAACTCTCAACCTTAATATTTACAAGTAATTACAACTATGTACATAAAGACTTATATCTAGTTCCTTATCTCTACTTCCTGTGATAGCGCATAGCGCAATTTATGACTTTTTAGCATGCGATTGAGCGAACGAACGGTCGAAAGCGAGAGTGCAAGTACAAGCGAGAGTCTACTTATGCTATTACATATCCATTACTTACAATTTTAATTATTCTAATCTAGGCGACTACAGTTTCCTTATTCCTTCACTTTTCTTTGACCTCAAATTTGCCATTTTTTCACATACATGCATTCTTCTCCTAATCCATCCTCCCCTAGAATCTTAATTACATTCTCTTGGCTGCTTCCTTTATCTTCCATTCCTCTCATGCATCCTTCCCCTACGTGCGCCCATGTTTCTTCCTCCCATTCAAATATTCTACACTTTCTGTTCTCTTCCTTTTCCCAATACATCCCCTCTCTCACCTCGTTTCCCAATCTAAATCTTGCTATTCTGGTCCACCTTCTCTCTCCCCACCCCCTTTCTAAATACTTTGGTAAGCCTTCCTTTTTTATAATCTTATAACATTTATTGTATTTTGATTCGTAAATCATCCCCCCCCCCCATGTCTCTTGCATTCAACAACTCTCTCCTTTCTTCTTGCCATTTTGATAATTCTATTGCCCTCACTCTCCTCTCTTCTACCTCTATCAAACACTTTCTCGCCAACTCCCCTCCCTTTCCCTCCCTCAGCTTCGTCTCAAATTTTCATGCCCTCTTTGCCGCTCTAATACTTAATGTATCCCTTTGCGATTCTACTCTCACCATATATCCTGGCGTCCTCCAATCTACCACTAACGTCCACCTTATATACCTTTTTTTGTAAACTCTCAATATCTTTCCTTTCTTTCCATCCTCATATATCTGATCCACAACTTAATACCGGCCATACCAGAGCATGAAATAACCACATTCTCCTTCTCTATTTTTTTTAACCTTCCTTTTCCGATTCCCCATATCTGTTTAATTACCCCTGCTGCTTTTTTTATCCTTTCTCTTATTTAAACTCTATGATCTCCTTCCTTTTTCAAAATATGCCTCAAATATTTAAACTCCTTCACCTCTTCTATCTTTATTCCCTTCCATCTCCTCATCTGTTCTTTCTGTCTCCTTCCTCCTTTTCTAAACCTCATTATCTTTGTTTTTTCTACATTTCAATTCAGTTTTTTCCCATCTAAGTATTTCTCTAATCCTGTAATTAAGCCCGCCATCCCTTTTTCATGCTCTGCCATCAGCACTATGTTGTCTGCGTAAGCCAGAGTATATATCTTTTCATTCCCTATCCTAACTCCTCCCCAACCTTTTCACCTCGTTTCTTTTTCTATGTCTGATATTAATATATTTAATAAAATTGGGCTCAGAGGACATCCTTGTCTCACTCCTCTCACCAACCCGAACCTATCTTCTACTTGCTCTCCTACCTTTACCCTGCTTTTTGTCTCTTTAAAAATTTCCGATATTCTCTTTATTAATCCCTCTCTTGTCCTCTTTTTCGCCTCGATCTAATGAGTCAAACGCTGCCTTTAAGCCCACGAACATTGTTATCGTTGTCCCTTTTTCTCTTTTAATCCTCTTATTTACTAGATAGTTCAGAATATATATGTTGTCCGTCACCCCCATTTCCTTTTCTAAACCCTGTCTGATTTGGTGGCTCTATCTTTTTTCCTCAACTTCTTTCTTCAATCTCTCTGACAAAACAATTACATATACTTTATACAGTGTTGGCATCAGAGTCACACCCCTATAATCTGTAACCTCATCTCCTTTTCCGTTCTTCACTATTGCTATCACTAGTCCTTCTTTCCATAACTCTGGCCATTCCTCTCCACTCCACAATCGATTACACATTATCCGCGCCCATTCCTCTAGTTCTGTCCCTCATTATTCCTAACACCTTGACTATTTCTTCCCTTGTTATATCCTCTTCCTCATCTCTTTCTCTATTACATTTCCCTCCCTTCCTAACTTTTCTCTCTACTCCTCCTAGCAAATCCAAACAATATTGTTTCCATTCTACCATTTCAATATCTTGGTTTACTCTTTTTCTTCTTCTTCTTTCTCTATTTACTACCTTTCGTACATCTTATTTCGTCCCAGCCATTTTTGCCTCTTTCTCAAAACATTTAATCTCATCCTCTTTCTTTTGATCACACAACTCAGAATAGTCTTTCTTTTTTCTCCTATGTTCTTCGCCATTACTTTTTTCTTTTCTCCACTTTCTTAATTCCTTTCTGAGCTCCTTCATTTTCTCTTTACAATCATCATCCAATCCACTTCTATTCTCCTATTTACTAACCTTATTTTTGTTTGTGCACTCTGATCCTCTTTTTACTTCTCCTATCATTTTATACATCTCCTCGTCCTAATTTTCCGCTCCCATTTTGATATTTCCTTACCTTTTCTCTAAACTGTTCTTTTCCTTGCCTTGACCAATCCCCTTTTCCTACACTTTTTACCTTTGCTCCTTTTAATGTCACTATTAAGGGAAAGTGATCCGAATTAATATAATTTCCAACATCATTTCTTTTAACTCCTCCGCTTTCTTCTGCATATCTCCGTTCACATAAACTCCCACTATCTTCCACTTCTCTCCTCCCATCTTTACCTCTTCTTACTATTATTGCTTCTTTTTGTTCTTTCCTGTCTTTCTTATCTTTCCCTGTTATACATTCATTTATCACTCCCATCACCATTCCTCCAATTTCCATTTGTAACCTCTTGGTAATCTTCTCCTTACTTTTTCCCATCCCTTTTCATCTAGCCACGTCTCCATCATTATTACAACATCCCATTGTGTCAAATTTCTCATAAATTCCCTATCCTTTCTCTCCGATCCTGCTATATTCCAGTAACAAATCCTCCATTCTTCCCTACATTCGTTTTTTGTCTCTTTTTGCCTCTTACTATTTCTTTCTTTCATACCTCCTATTACTTCCTCTCCTAGTTTTCCTGCACCTCATTTCTTACTAACTCTTCCCTTTCTTTATTCCAATCCCACCACACTCCGTCTGTCTGTATTCTCACATATTTAACCCATGTTTTTCTTCCCTTTTTTCTTTCCTTTTCCGCTATTTTCCTTAACTTATGTTACGTCCTCCTTTCTACCCATGTCAAATCATCCTCTATTCTCTCCCAGCTTCTGCATAACATCCTCTTCTTTGTCATCACTTCCCTCTTATGTTCCCATTTATTTAGTTTCACCAGTACCATTCTCTCCTCTCTTCGCTCTTCCCTTCCTACAATTCGCACTTCCTCTATCTCTACCTTAGCATCAATCCTTTTTAGTACTCCTTCCACTCCTTCCTGCATCTTCTTGATTTGAATTTACTACATATTATTGAAATTTTAAAGGGTTTCATTATAAAAAAGTTTTTATATGACGATTGTTGGTGAATATAAATTTTGTCAGTTTAAAACGAAGTTCGCTTCGTTTCAGTTTCAAGGTTTCGGAATAGAGTCTTTTTTCATTTTTAATGCTTCCCATTTATAATTATTTTTTAATTTGAAAGTATGTTTAGTATACTTCAATCCATTCTTTGATTTTCTAAAAATTCGCCTAAGTAGCTTTAATGTCAAATTATAATTTCGTTATGTAATAAAAACGTTTAATTCTAAAATTTCAGAAGATTTGACTTTGAAAGATTGAATCTAGTTTTCCATAATAAATTGTCAAATCTTGATCGCTTCAAATTTATATTTGTTAAGATCGGAAAGTTTTGCAATTTTAATTATTTAATTTAGATCGCTTTAAGCATAAATAATACGATTTCAATTCCTCTGAATTTACAATGACCTAATCTTAAAATATTCAAGCTTTAAGGTTTCGACATTGCCCTATTTTCTAGATTTTTAAACTGAAATCCTTCTGATTCGTGATTCCTCAATTCAAAATAAAATTATGTGAAATGAAAACCTATTTTCTCAGAATCTATGGCGTGTCTGATACTTTTTTTTGAGTTGTTTGCGGCTAGGTTTATTAAAACTATTTTTTAAATCTTAGCGATGGTTTGCATTTTTCATTTTGTGCGCAGCCACCAGATCAGGGCAAACTTCTTTCCTCTTGAAGCCATTTCGATATCATCACATTAATATTTATTACTTAAAACTACTAAAACTGTTCCCTTGATAAACTGTGGTGATTTACGTTAGAGGAGACAACGAAGTATCATTTACGAGGGTTCAGGCGTCGAGGAAACTACACCGCATATTTTATGTGTTAAACTTTAAGAGCGTTAAAAGAGAACTTAAAAATTCTACGGAGGACATGCAGCTTTAAAGGAGACATTAGTAAAACTCAAGAATTTAGAGGCAAATTAATAAATAAAAAAAAATACGCGTCAAAGTAGGTGTCTTATATTTCGACTCGACAATTTTTAAACGCAAAACGAAAAGTTCTATTTTCACTAAAAACAATTGATGTTAAATTTAAAAAAAAATAATTTCAACAAAATAAGTTAAATTTTAAGGCAGAGGTGAATTTCCAACCAAGAAAATTAATTTTTAACAATGTAGTGCAACTTTCAACAAAGTAGTTGAATTTTAACCAAAAATAAGACGAATTCTCAACAAAAAATTTAATAGTTGATTTTGCCAACCAGAATGATTTTAATGTAAAAAAAAAAATTGAATTCGACAAAAAAGACTAAGTTTCAAGAAAATAGCTGAATTCACAACCGGAACAGATTTCTCAGTAAAGAAAGAAAAAACTTTCCACCAAATTGTTGAATATTCAAACCGACAGGAAGATTTTTTTTGTACAAAAAATCTGAATTCTCAACAAAAAAAAAATTAATTTCCAACCAAATACGTTGTATTTTTAAAAGACAATGAATTTTCAACCAAACTGTTAAATTTGCAAGCCAAAAAGACTAATATTTTCTAAAAAAATTTTAATTTGGAATTAAAGAACATTAATTTCCAACAAAACAAATTGCATTTTTAAACAATAAAGATAAATAACCTGTCAAAAGGGATGATTTTTTAATCCAAAAAGATGAATAATCAACCAAATTTGACTTATAATAACCAAGAGATATTTTTGTCAGTACAAAAAAATTCAACTATTGTTGAATTTTCAAGCCAAAAACATGAATTTTCTGCAAAATAGTAAAATTTTTGAACAAGAAGTTTAATATTCTACCAAAAAGAAGAATTCTCTACCAAGAAGCCGAATTTAAAAAAAAAATAGTTGAATTTGCAACTCGAAAATATAAATATTCAGCAACCAAAAACGTTGCATTTTCAAACAGAAAAGCTAAAATTTTAAACAGGGGAGATAAATTACTAAACCAAAAAGGCCTACTATTAACAAAAGTAGAATTTTTAACCAAGAATTATTTTTCTGTAAACAAAACTTTCAACCTGATAATTGAATTTCCAAGCCAAAAACAGGAATTTCGTTACAAAACATTTAAATTTTTAACAAAATAGTTGAATTTTTATCCCAAAAATGCGATTTTTCGACCAAAAAGTTTATTTTCAACTAAATAGCTGAATTTTTAATTTTAAAAAAGTTGCGTCCACAGTCAACACTGATTAATTTGCATCCAAAAAAGTTGCATTTTTAACTAATAAAGATAAAATTTCAACCAGCAGAAATTTATTTTGAAATTAAAAAGACAAATTTTTAACGAAAAAATCAAAATTTCAACGAAATAGTTACAGTTCCAACCATACAGATGAACTTTAAACTAGAACTTTGAATTTTTTAACAAGAAGACGTATGTTCTAAAAATAAGTTGAATTTGCAACCCAAACATGTAAATATTTAATAAAAAAAATATTCTTAATGGAATATTTGAATTTAAAACAAGATTTCAATTCAAAAAGAAGAATTATTTTACAGTTCAGAAAAAAAAACTTTCAACTAAAATGTTAATTTTCAATTAAAAACGTCAACATTTTTTGCCAAAAAAGATAAATATTCTACCAAAAGAGATGAATCTTCACATAGAATGATGAATTTTGAACAGAAGTTCAATTTTTTGTCAAGAAAGATTTGTCAGTTTAAACAAATTTTAACCTAATTGTTGAATTTTTAAGCCTTAATGCAAATTTTCTACAAAACAGTCGAATTTTCTATCGACATAATTGATAAGCGTCGTTTCCAATGTCAGATATAATTTTTCTAATTAATGGATCTTATAGCATATAAAATTCTAATATTAAAAACGCCCATCAAATATTTTTTACATATTGTTTACTATTTTTAATTTAATTTTGAAATATGAATATTTTATTACGATTTCGATTGGAGGGCCCCTTTGACCAAAGAGTTAAATTTTTAACCAACGTTAGAATTTTCATTAAGAAAGATTTTTCAGCCAAGAAAGAAAATAATTTAGACCAAATTGTTGATTTTTTGAGCCAAAAAGACGGACTTCTTACACGTTGCAGTTTTTATGAATTTTGAAAGAAAACGACGAACTTTCAAGAAGAATCGAATTTTCTTTCAATAAATGTTTTTCATTTGAAAAAAATTTAAATAATTGTTGAATTTTCAAACGAAAATGACGAATTTTCTATGAAACAGTAAAATTTTCAACCCGAAAATATTAATTTCCAAACAAGAGGTCTATTTGAAGCTAAATTGTTGATTAAAAAAAAAGATTATATAATATACCAAGAAGACGAATTCTCAATAAAATATTTACAGTTTTAATCAGACATACATTTTTTAACTAAAATTAAGTATGATTAACCAAAAAGACGAATTTTGCACAAAACAGTTAATTTTTAAACCGACAAATATAAATTTTTACTAAAAAATTTATTTTCAATTCAATCTTTGAATTTTTAAGAAGTGCTGATGTTTCTACCAAAAAAACGAAAAAATATACAGGTATTTTTTCTATTTTCTGCACAAAAAATCGAATATACTGTGATATCGCCATCTTCAATTTTGTTTTATTTTCCCAAAACAGAATAATTTTTTTTTATTAATGAAATTAATGAAATTTTAATCTGTAAATTCTCGGTTGATTTTCTATGATAGCGAATGTGAGAAACAAATTTTACGTGAAAATTTCCCTCGTAGAAAGATATCAAAAGCATGAACTACTTGAGCCGTCCAATATTCATAGATTAAATTTCAATAAAAAAATATGAAATTTATACAAAAAACAAGAATTTTTAAAACCAAAAAGACGAATTTTCAACCAATAAAGATTTTTCACTGCAGAAATAAATAAAAGTGTATCTAAATTATTGAACATTCAAGCCAATGGACGAATTTGCTCTACAAAAATTAAATTTTCGAAACAAAAAATATGACTTTTCAGCAAAAAATTAATTTTTCAAGAAACTGATAAATTTTCACCCAAGAAAAATGAAATTTCAAACCAAAAAAAAATTTTTTTTTACCTCAAAATGAGAATTTTCAACTTAAACATATCAATCTTAAATATATGAAAGTTACATTTTTAGTTAAAATCTTAATTTCAAAACAAAAAAAGGCTTCTCGTATAAACAGTTAGATTTGCAACCAAAGATATAAGCCTTTAAACAAACCAATAAATTTTTAACAATGTATTTTAGCTTTTACCTAAGTAGTTGAATTATCAATTAAAGGAGATTATTTTTTCACAAAATGCTTAAAATTTCAATCAAACAGATGAATTTTTAACTATAAATATGAATCTGCAAAAAAACACATGATTTTTTAATAAAGTGGTTCAATCAAATCTTTTAAATAAAATAGATGAACACTTCCGCAAAGAAAAATATTTTGCAACTAAAAGCTGCATTTCATTTTAAAAAAAAATTTCTACCATGAAAAAATTGGTAAATTTTCAAACAATAAAAAAAACATAAATAAAAAAAACTAAGAAGATAATCTTCAGGAAAAGGTGTTGAAAATAGATATATTTATGATATGTATAAAGAAATAATTGAACAAAAAAAGCTATCAAATCCAAATATTTAGAATTGATCGCAGCGTATGGCATCATAAAAATGAGAACCTCTGAGTCACGTGACACCCACGTGACACCAATTTGAATAATTATTTTACCGCCTTCAATTTTTATTAATTTTTTTCTGTTGAACGACCCAACAGCAAAAAAAAATATAACGCACCTTCGGTTCGATTATGTATTCAAAAATTATTTTTCATAAAATCGCGAAACAACCCATTATCTACCAAAAAGACGAATCGTCCCAAAAAAAACGAATTGTCTCCAAAGCATTGGAATTTTCAAGCCGAAAATATAAATATTTAACAAAACAGTTAATTTCAAATTAAACATTTAAATTTTGAACCAACGTCACAATTTTTATTAGGAAAGATTTTTCAGCCAAAAAAGAAAAAAATTTCGACCAAATTGTTGATTTTTTGAGCCAACCAGACGGACTTTTCACACGTTGCAGTTTTTATGCATTTTCAAAGAAAACGAAGAACTTTCAACAAGAATCGAATTTTCGGTCAATAAATATTTTTCATTTGAAAAAAAAGATGGAAATAACTGTTGGATTTTCAAACGAAAATATGAACTTCCAAACAAGAGGTCTATTTCAAGCTAAATTGTTGATTTTTCTAAACAAAATTATTAAATGATACACCAAAAAGACGAATTCTTGATAAAATATTTACAGTTTTAAACAAAGAAATAAATTTTCAACTAAAATTAAGTATGATTAACCAAAAAGACGAATTTTCAACATATAAAGATTTTTCACTCTAGAAATAAATAAAACTTTATCTAAATTGTTAAACATTCAAGTCAAAGGACGAATTTTCTCTACAAAAATTGAATTTTCGAATAAAAAAATACGAGTTTTCAGCAAAAAATTAATTTTCCAAGAAACTGATAAAATTTTGACTCAACAAAAATGAAATTTCAAACCAAGAAAATTATTTTTTTTACCACAAAATAAGAATTTTCAACTTAAAAATATCATTCTTAAAAATATAGAAGTTAGACTTTAGTTAAAATATTAATTTTAAACAAAAAAAAGGCTTTTCGACTAAACTGTTAAATTTGCAACCAAAGACATAAGGCTTTAAAGAAAACAATAAATTTTTAACATTTACCCAAGTAGTTTAAAAGAGATTATTTTTTCACAAAATGCTTGAAATTTCAATCAAAGAGATTAATTTTTAACTATAATTATAGATCTGAAAAAAGACATGATTTTTTAATAAAGTGGTTCAACCAAATCTTTTAAATAAAATAGATGAATACTCCCGCAAAGAAAAATATTTTGCAACCAAAAGCTGCATTTCATTTTTGAAAAAAATAAAATTTCTACCATACAAAAAATGGTAAATTTTCAACCAAATAATAAAAAAATAAATTCAAATAAACTAAAAAGATAATCTTCAGGAGAAGGTGTTTGCGAATTTGCAAAAATTACCTTACATGAGTGAAAGACCCCCCACCGTCACAAATCGTAAAGAAATGTCTTGACCCACTCCCTTGAGCTTTTACGTATTTTAAGCACGATGACGAAGGTAAAATCCCTACTTAGGTAATAGAAGAAAAGGTATAACCTGAAAAATGGAGAAAGGTTGATAGTGAGGGATGAGTAGAATGACAGATGGAAGAAGGGCAAAAGACGAAGAAGCAGGAGAAGAAAGAGGAGATGAAAGAAAAGAAGAAAGAAGTAGGTAAGAAGGAGAAGGAGACAGAGAATAAGAATGAGAAGGAGACGGAGAATGAGAAGGAGACGGAGAAGGAGAATGAGAAGAAGAAGGAGAGGCAAAAGTAGAAGGAGGAGATGGGAGAAAAGGAAAATGAAGTAGGTAAAAAGGAGAAGGAGACGGAGAAGGAGAATGAGAATGAGAATAAGAAAGAGAAGAAGAAGGAGAAGAAGGAAAAGAAGGAAGAGATAAAAGCAAAGGAGAAGGAAGGTGAGAAGGAGAAGGAAGGAGAAGGTGAGAAGGAGAAGGAGAATTAGAAGGAGACAGAGAAGGAGAATGAGAAGGAGAAGCAGAAGGAGAAGAAGGAGGAGACGGAAGAAAAGGAGAAGGAAATAGGTGAGAAAGAGAACGAGACGGAGAATAAGAACGAGAAGGAGACGGAGAATGAGAATGAGAAGGAGAAGAAGGACAAGAAGAAAAAGAAGGAGGAGATGGAAGAAAAGGAGAAGGAAGTAGGTGAGAAGGATAATGAGAATGAAAATGAGAATGAGAATGAGAATGAGAAGGAGAAGTAGAAGGAGAAGGAGACGGAGAAGGAGAATGAGAAGGAGAGGGAGAAGACTGAGGAGATGGAAGCACAGGAGAAGAAAATAGGTGAGAAGGAGAAGGAGAATAAAAAAGAGAAAAAGAATTACAAGGAGACGGAGAAGGAGAATGAGAATGAGAAGGAGAAGAAGAAGGAGAAGAAGAAAAAGAAGGAGGAAATGGCAGAAAAGGAGAGGGAAGTAGGTGAGAAGGTGAATGAGAATGAGGAGGAGAATGAGAAGTAGAAGGAGAATGAGAAGGAGAAAGAGGAGATGAGAGCAAAGGAGAAGGAAGTAGGCGAGAAGGAGTCAAGTCAAAAAAGGGAAACCATCTTACTCTAAAATGAGAAGCACAAAAAAATAATATCAGAAAAGAAATTACTTTTGCAAAAAAGAAAGGTCAGAAAGAAGAAATATTGAAGGTAGTTTCAGCTCTTCAAGCGAAAGTTTCATAAACAAGACCAGTGATAAAGTAAACCTAATTTTTTCTTCTATCCCCGCGTTATCCAATAACCTTTCGACCCTTGAAGACCCCTTTCAACTCCCTTCTCGACTGCTATTTCAACGCCTTCTTCACTAAGGTGCTACGACATTGTTCCCATGAAATCAGTCCAACGTCTGCACTCAACCAATAAAGCAATATATATATATATATATATGCTGTCATCCGCTTTATGAGAGTACTTCGAAGAATACCAAGAGTAGCCAATATGACACTATAAAAGTCAAAGATTCAGAATGAAATAAAATTTTGAATTACAGAGCCCTCGAGAGAACCAAGGTGCAATGGTGCTTTCTCCTTTCTTATCAGGAAAAGCTATACCGCTAAAGGGAGATTTTTCCTGAATCAGTCGAGAGGAAAAAGGAAGAGCGACTGCTAAGTACTTCCGACTGAAATTACTTATTGAGGTTAAAGTCTCCGAGTTGAAGTTGAATTTAAAGGAAGAAAACAGTAATTGAAAATAAAATCCAACTTAGCAGATTTTAAAGTATTCTCGTAAGGTTTCAAAAATATATGAAGATGTTTCCCGTTTTTCTTTAACTTTGTAGTTAAAATAAAAAATTCTGCACTTTCAAGTATACAAGATGATAAAACCGATTCAAGTACCTGCATTGCAGTTGCGGCTTTTGGGTTGCACAATGTATGTCTCCCATAAACTTTTTTCCATCTCTTCCAGAAGATACTGACACTCACCTAGAACATAAAAAAAGGAATATGATTAATTACAAAAACATCTGACACACTCGGGGTCTCGGATGCAAAAAATTAAATCTAACTCAGTAATTAACTTCAGAGTTCCCCTCGCAGGTTCCCATTCTCTCGTAAACACTAGTTACCTTATCTCCAACTACAAAGTAATTCAACGCTTTTGCCTAGCTTCGCGAGAACAAAAATAAAAATAACAGGAAAGATAAACTGTCCTCTGGTGAAAAATCCTTCTGACCAATTACAAAGCTGCGCCAAATAGGAACGACGTTGCACTTGAATTATTACATTTCTATTCTTAACCAAATTTAATTTTCTAAATTTTACAGATTTTCATTTCCTAATTATCAGGTTAAAATATATGCTACAAGTTAAAGTACTACGAAGTATGATTAGTAATCATAATTAAAAACAAATATTAAATTTGCTACATTAGCTGTCCTGATATTGTAATTTAATTTTAATTTTAAAGGATTTTCAGTGATCTGTACATAAGATAATCTGTATTGTGAGATTTTATCGAAAATTAAGAGCAAAGAAAAAAATTAATATGTAAACGTCAAATTTTATATCTTAATAAGATGTTCTTAAAAATCTATCTGACATAGATATCCTCATTATCAGCAATCGTTAATCCTTGCACTTTAAATGTGCATATTTAAAATATTGTATTTTTGAACTTTTTGTTGAGCTTTTGATTAATTTGAAGATTAAAAGTCAAGTTTTCAATGTTAAATCTTCCAAATTAAAGAAATAGCGAACGCAAATCATAACAATTACATCTTTTTATTGTAAAACTTAAAACTTGCATAATATTCAGAGCAAATTTTCAAAATTAAAACCACTTGAATTTTAATAATGTATAAATAAAATGTCTCAAATTTAAATGTTTTTAAGCTCAATAGTCAAGTTTTCATTTCGAGATCATTCAATTTGAAAAAAGTTCAAGTTTAATTCATGAAAATTACAGAATTTTTCATTGTAAAACTTGAAAGTTGCATAATTTCTAATATCGAAATGTTTAAAATTAAAAATTCTTCCATTTTAAAAACTTTCCATTTTAAAGGGATACTATTATTATAATAATCGGAGGTCTTTACCATTCTTTTTTTGTTGGAAATATTTGTAAAATCCATCATAGTTGTTCATGATGTTTAGTCTTAGTGTCAAATAAGTTAAATTCTAAATTATTTTATTTCGACTGGTTATTACATTTTTTTAAATTTGAGGTAAAGGCCACCAATTTTTATTATATAATAAATAGTCAAAAGAATTTTTTTTGAAAAGAATTTCTGGATGTAAATATAAATGAATTAACGAAAATATTTTCTAATTTAAAGAGTCCAAATTTTCCAAATTAAAGAAATTTCAAATATAAAGCGTAAAAACTACAAAGTTTTTAAATGTAAATTATTAAAATTAGCAACTCTTTCATTTTAAAGATGTATAAATAAAGATTTCGATTCTTCAAAAAAAAGAAGAAATTTTAACTAAAAAAGCCCATTTTCTGACTTGAATGATGGAATCTTTAAATGGAATAGTGATACATTTTCTGTGTAAAAACAATAATATTCAACGACGAAATAAGCGAATTTACAAATATGAGTTACATTTTTATTTTATCTTCTTATATATTTCAAATTCTGTTTGAAATCTTAACTTTTTAAGTAGAAATGTGACATTTTCAACAATGTAGCGGAATTTTGAACAAAACAAACATTAATTTTCTACCAAAAAAGGACGATTTCGTAACAAAATAAATGAGTTCTCAACCAAACAGTTGAATTTTAAATTAAAAAAATATTTTTCAAACTAAATAGTTGATTCTTGAAACAAAAAAAATAGTTTTTTTAGTACTAGAACTTCCAGTTCAAAACAATTAATTTTCCGCAAAAAACAGTAACAAATTTTCAACAAATCATAAATTTTCTACTAAAATCATGAATGTATAACTGTAGGTTGGTAAATTTTAAACCGAAACGAATAATGTTTAAGAAAAAAATTTAACTGTGAACCAAGCACATGAATTTTTAAATAAATTTATGCGATTAATTTTCCACCAACAAATACAATTCTACAACTATATTTTTGAATTTTTGACTCTAAAGTATCAATTTTCAAACAAAATTGGAAAAGTTAATTTTTCACTTGAAAAAAATTAATTTTCCAAAAAAGTGAAACAAAAAATTTTCAACCACTCATAAATTTTGCGCTAAAATAATGAATATACAACTGCACTAGATGAATTTTAAACTAAAATAATAAATCTGTAACTGCAATAGTTGAATTTTGAATAAAAATAAATAAATTTTTAACCAAAAGAAGATGGGTTTTCTATCAAAAGGAATAAATTTTTAAGTAAAAAATGTAAATTGTCACTGTAACATTAAATAGTTAAATTTTCAGTTAAAAAATTTAATTTTCAACCGGAGAGATTAATTTTTAACTAAAATGATGGGATATTCAACTAAAATAGTTAGGTACATTTGCAGTAAAAAAATGAATTTCCAACAAAAAAGATCATTTCCCAACCAAAGCTATGAGGTGCAAATTAAAATTAACAATTATTTACCAAGAAAATGGAATGTTTGACAAAAAAGTTTAAACTTTTAGTCAATTAATTTAATTTTCATTCCCAAAAAGGTAAATTCTGAAGAAAGGAAAATTTTCTAGTCAAAAGGGTCAGAAAAATAGAATAGTTAAATTTTCAGTTTCAGAATGTAATTTCTAAGCAAACAAAATAAGTTTACTATTAATAATTCTCCTAAGCATTCCCCGACTTAAAAAAAAATTCCCTGACCTTTCCAAACTTTCCCAGTACATACAAATTCTTGAAATTTCCAGGTTTTCCACATTTTCCAATTTTCGAACAAAACTGCTTGAAGAAATAAAAATTCATTCAAGAAATAGAAATTTTGAAAAAATTGTAATAAATATATCAAATTTATATAATTATTTAAATAAAAGTGGGATAGGATAAAAACTCGTGCAAGAAGTGGACAATTTTTTTTAAATATACGATAATAAATTGTTTAAATTAAATAATCACTTTTTCTTTTAATTTTTACTTCAAACAGTGACTATTATATTTCATAGAAAAAAAGTATTGATTATTTAT
>JAAAKG020037393.1:6705-19213 GCA_010014905.2 Druon quercuslanigerum
TATTATGTTGAAAATTCCTTTTTTGTGGAAAATTACATTTTTCATTGATGATAATTGCAAATGTAATTATTACGTTGAAATTTTTTTTTAATTAAATTGTTTGATTAAAAATTAAATTTGTTTGCTAAAATTTAATCTCTTTATTTGTAAATTTCATTATTATGTTGAACATTGATTTTTTCGAATGGAAACTATTTTTTTTATTTATCTCTTTACTTTTGAATTTAAATATTTTGTTGAAAACTAAATTGAATTAAAGTTGAATATTCAATTTTTTATTTTTGAATTTAATTATTTTGTTGAAAATTCATTTTTTTAAAGATTCATTTTTTTTGTAAATTCAATTGTTTTGTTAAAAATTCCTTTCTTTGTCAAAAATTTATCTCTTTATTTGTAAATTTAATTATCATGTTCAACGTTGATTTTAAATTTAATTATTTTGTTAAAAATTCTTTTTTTTGTTGAAAATTTATTTTTTTTTAATATTGAACTTTTTATTTGTAAATTTTTATTTCTTCTGTCTTTTTTCTTGTAAATTCAATTTTTTTGTTAAAAACTCATATATTTGTTTGAAAATTCATCTCTCATTGTAAAATTCATTTTTTCGTTCAAGATTCGTCTGTTCATTTGTAAATTTAATTATTTGTTAGAAAAATTATTTTTTCCATTGAAAATACATTTTTTTTAGGAAAAGTAAATTTTTTAATTGTAGATTCGTCTCTTTGTAAATTTTATAATAAAAAGAAAATTAATTATTTTTTCAACCAAATGAGGTGAAAGAGATTCACCTCTTTCTTGATAAATTTAATTATTATCTTGAAAATTCATTTTTTTGTAGAAAAATCATTTTTTTTTTAAAGAATTATCTCTTTATTCGTTAATTTATCTATTATGTTAAAAATTCGTTTTTTACAAAGTTGAAAATTCAACTCCTTGATGAAAACTTCTTAAAACTTAAGTTTTTTAATCAAATTTTTTTTGCTGAAGATTCATATCCTTTTTTTAAATGTAATTATTATGTTGAAAACTAATTCTTTTTTTGAGAATTTATCTTATTATTTGTAAATTTAATTATTTTTTAAAACTCTTTTTTGTTGGTTGAAAATTTATTTTTTGGTTGAATATTTAACTTTTTATTTGTCAATTAAATTCTTTTGTTGAAAGTTTATTTTTTGTGATGATACATCTTTTTTCTTTTAAATTCAATTGTTTTGTTAAAAATTCAATTTTTGGTCAAAGATTCATCTCTTTATTTGTGAATTTAATTAATATGTTGGAAATTTAATTATTATATTGAAAATTCATTTTTTAAAGATTCATCTCTTTCTTTTTAAATTTAATTATTTTGTTGAAAATTCATTTCTTGTCATTCATTTTTTGGTTGAATATTCAACCTTTATTTTTAAATTTAATTTATTGGTTGAAAATTCATTTTTTTGTTAGAAGATTAATCTCTTTATTTGTAAATTTAATTATTATGTCAAACATTGACTTTTTCGGTCGAAAACTTTTTTTTTTAAACCTTTTTTTTTTTTGATAACTTATTTCTTTATTTGTAAATTTAATTCTTTTGTTAAAAATCTTTTTTTTTGTTTGAAGATTCATCTCTTTATTTTTCAAATTTAACTATTATTTTGAAAATTCTTTTTTCTTTTAAAGATCGATCTCCTTATTTGTAAATATAATTATTATGTTGAATATTTATTTTTTTCGGTTGAAAAATAATAATTTTTTGAAAATTTATCTCTTTATTTCTAAATTTAATTCTTTTGTCGACAGTTCATTTTTTTGTGAAGATTCATCTTTTTTCTTGTAAAATTAAATTTTTTTGTTAAAATTTGATTTTTTTGTTAAAAATGTTGTTTTTTTTTAACAAAGATTCATCTCTTTCTTTGAAAATTGAATTATGTTTAGTAAACATTTTTTTTTTAATTAACTTGTTTAGTTGAAGATTTATCTCTTTCTTTTTAAATTTTATTATTATGTTGAAAATTCATTTTTTGGTTGAATATTCACCTTTTTATTTTTAAACTTATTTATTTTGTTGAAAATTTATTTTTTTATTGATTTATCTCTTTTCTTGTTAATTTAATTCTTTTGTTAAAAATTCATTTTTTTTGTTTAAAGATTCATCTCTTTATTTTTTAAATTTATTTATTATTTTGAAAATTCTTTTTTCTTTTAAAGTTCCATCTCTTTAGTTTGTAAATTTAACTATTATGTTGAAGATTGATTTTTCGGATAAAAACTATTTTTTTTAATTCATCTCTTTATTTGTGAATTTAATTATTTTTTTGAAAATTCTTTTTTATAATGATCCATCTTTTTTCTTGTTAATTTAATTCTTTTGTTAAAAATTCACTTTTTTGGCTGAAAATTCATTTTTTTGTTTGAAGATTCACCTTTTTATTTTTTAAATTTAATTATTATTTTTAAAATTCTTTTTTCTTTTAAAGGTCTATCTTCTTATTTGTAAATTTAATTATTATGTCAAAAATTCTTTTTTGTTGGTTGAAAATTTATTTTTTGGTTGAATATTTAACTTTTTATTTGTCAATTAAATTCTTTTGTTGAAAGTTTATTTTTTGTGATGATACATCTTTTTTCTTTTAAATTCAATTGTTTTGTTAAAAATTCAATTTTTGGTCAAAGATTCATCTCTTTATTTGTGAATTTAATTAATATGTTGGAAATTTAATTATTATATTGAAAATTCATTTTTTAAAGATTCATCTCTTTCTTTTTAAATTTAATTATTTTGTTGAAAATTCATTTCTTGTCATTCATTTTTTGGTTGAATATTCAACCTTTATTTTTAAATTTAATTTATTGGTTGAAAATTCATTTTTTTGTTAGAAGATTAATCTCTTTATTTGTAAATTTAATTATTATGTCAAACATTGACTTTTTCGGTCGAAAACTTTTTTTTTTAAACCTTTTTTTTTTTTGATAACTTATTTCTTTATTTGTAAATTTAATTCTTTTGTTAAAAATCTTTTTTTTTGTTTGAAGATTCATCTCTTTATTTTTCAAATTTAACTATTATTTTGAAAATTCTTTTTTCTTTTAAAGATCGATCTCCTTATTTGTAAATATAATTATTATGTTGAATATTTATTTTTTTCGGTTGAAAAATAATAATTTTTTGAAAATTTATCTCTTTATTTCTAAATTTAATTCTTTTGTCGACAGTTCATTTTTTTGTGAAGATTCATCTTTTTTCTTGTAAAATTAAATTTTTTTGTTAAAATTTGATTTTTTTGTTAAAAATGTTGTTTTTTTTTAACAAAGATTCATCTCTTTCTTTGAAAATTGAATTATGTTTAGTAAACATTTTTTTTTTAATTAACTTGTTTAGTTGAAGATTTATCTCTTTCTTTTTAAATTTTATTATTATGTTGAAAATTCATTTTTTGGTTGAATATTCACCTTTTTATTTTTAAACTTATTTATTTTGTTGAAAATTTATTTTTTTATTGATTTATCTCTTTTCTTGTTAATTTAATTCTTTTGTTAAAAATTCATTTTTTTTGTTTAAAGATTCATCTCTTTATTTTTTAAATTTATTTATTATTTTGAAAATTCTTTTTTCTTTTAAAGTTCCATCTCTTTAGTTTGTAAATTTAACTATTATGTTGAAGATTGATTTTTCGGATAAAAACTATTTTTTTTAATTCATCTCTTTATTTGTGAATTTAATTATTTTTTTGAAAATTCTTTTTTATAATGATCCATCTTTTTTCTTGTTAATTTAATTCTTTTGTTAAAAATTCACTTTTTTGGCTGAAAATTCATTTTTTTGTTTGAAGATTCACCTTTTTATTTTTTAAATTTAATTATTATTTTTAAAATTCTTTTTTCTTTTAAAGATCTATCTGTTGGTTGAAAATTTATTTTCTGGTTGAATATTGAACTTTTTATTTGTAAATTTAATTCTTTTGTTGAAAATTCATTTTTTTAAATTCATTTTTTTTTTGAAAATTCAACTTTTTTTAAATTTAATTTATTTGTTGAAAAATTATTTTTATAAATATTTATCTCTTTTCTTGTTAATTTAATTCTTTTGCTAATAATTAATTTTTTTGTTGAGAATTCATTTTTTTGTTTGAAGATTAATCTCTTTATTTTTAAATGTAATTATTGTGTTGAGAACTCATTTTTTTTAAATTAAATTGTTTTATTGAAAATTAAATTTGTCGGTTGAAGATTAATTTTTTCTTTCTAAATTTAATTATTATATTAAACATTGATTTTTTCGTTTGAAAACTAATTCTTCTTTTGAAAATTTATCTCTTTATTTGTAAATTTAATTATTTTGTTCAAACTTCTTGTTTGTTGGTTGAAAATTCATTTTTTGGTTAAATATTTAACTTTTTATTTGTAAATTTAATTATGTTGATTTAAAATTATTTTTTTTCAATTAACTTTTTTGGTTGAAGATTCATGTCTTTCTTTTTTAATTTTATTATTATGTTGAAAATTCCTTTTTTGTGGGAAATTACATTTTTTTTCCTTGATGATGAAAACTAATTTTTTTAAATTAAATTGTTTTATTGAAAATTAAATTAGTTGCTTAAAGATTATTCTCTTTATTTGTAAATTTAATTATTATGTTGAACATTAATTTTTTTCGCTTAAAAACTAATTCTTTTTTTGAAAATTTATCTCTTTTTTGTAAATTTAATTATTTTGTTAAAAAAAATTTTTTTGAAACTGTATTTTTTGGTTGAGTATTGAAATTTTTATTTGTAAATTTTTGTTTCTTTTGTCTTTTTTCTTATAAATTCAATTTTTTTGTGAAACATTTTTTAAGAATTAAAAAAAAATTATTTTAATTGTTTAAAGATTCACCTCTTTATTTGTCAATTTAATTATTATGTTAAACATTGATTTTTTTCGCTTCAAAACTCATTATTTTTTTGCAAATTTATCTCTTTTTTTGTAAATTCAATTTTCTTGTTAAAATTTCATTTTTTGGTGAAAGATTTATCTATTTTTTTGTTAATTTAATTCTTTTGTTAAAAATTCATTTATTTTTTTTTAATTCATCTCTTTATTTTTTTAATTTAATTATTATATTGAAATTTCTTTTGCCTTTTAAAGATCCATCTATTTATTTGTAAATTTACCTATTTTGTTGTAAAATTAATTTTTTTTATCAAGAATTCGTCTGTTTATTTGTAAATTTAATTATTTGCTAGAAAAATTATTTTTTCGGTTAAAAATGCATTTTTTTGAGGAAAAGTAAATTTTTTAATTGCAGATTCGTCTCTTTGTAAATATTATATTATACAGAAAATTAATTATTTTTCAATCAAATTCTTTTATGGAAGATTTATCTCTTTATTTGTATATTTAAATATTAGATTAAAATTTGATTTTTTTTTTTTAATTTTTTGGTCCAAGATTTATCTCTTTATTTGTTGATTTTATTATTTTTTTGAAAATACATTTTTTTAAATTCATTTTTTAGTTGAATATTCAACTTTTTATTTTAAAATTTAACTATTTTGTTGAAAATTAATTTTTTTTAAAGATTCGTCTCTTTTATTATTAATTTAATTCTTTTGTTAAAAATTCATTTTTTTTTAATTCGTCTCTTTATTTTTTAAATTTAATTATTATATTGAAAATTATTTGTCTTTTAAAGTTTCATCTGTTTATTTGTAAATTTAATTATGTGTTTGAAAAATTATTTTTTCCATTGAAAATGCATTTTTTTAGGAAAAGTAAATTTTATATTATGTACAAAATTAATTATTTCTTAAATTAAATTCTTTTATGAAAGATTCATCTCTTTATTTGTGTATTTAGTTATTAGATTAAAAATTGATTTTTTTAAATAAATTTGTTGGTTAAAAATTAGGTTTTTTAGATTTTTTAAATAAATTATATTTTTTAATTAAACTATTACGTTAAAAATGCGTTTTTTTAGGTTAAAAATTAAACTCCTGGATTAAAACTTCCTAAAAATTATTTTTTTTTAGTTAAAAATTCTTAATTTTAGTTTGAAAATTCTTTCTTTTTTTTTGTTTGAATTGATAATCCGAGGCCTGCTGCAGCTGCACATCGCTCAACATGCACCCACACTCTCTCACACACGCCCTCACGCAACACTCTTTCTCCCTTCTGTCACTCCACTGTCAGTTTGTTGCGGACTCCCGGCACGATCGGTTGTTAATAAAATTCGCCTCGTGTGCGTGTTACATATCGTGAAAGACATTCTATTCTGTGAGGTAATCCCACGCTCAACCACATCTCCACGTGGACAGATTCACTCACGCTTCCTTATAAAACCATAAAACAAAGCAGAGTCTCTATACCGGCCGTATCTCCTCAGAAAAATCTTACTTTTCAAATTGCCCCTAAGATGCGAAAATTGTCTCCTTGAGCGGAAACGAGCAATTCAGAATACCTCTTTTGTGTCTGAAAATGTGCAATCCAAGGGCCAAGACCGCTTTGGAAAATTACTGTGAGAAATTAACTGCGATTTCCTGCTTTTGAGGGTTATGTCACATTCGGGGCTGCGCTCGCTATTCAATTTAAGAGACAATGGAAGAAAACAATTTAATTGAGGAAAATTTTCATTCCCTTCTCTCTAAATTGGAGGTTCAATTGCAGGGGTATTGATTTCTCAGGCTGGGTTTGTCTGACCTATGATTCAGAGGGCTCTGCGGTATATTTTTATGTAAACAAAGTTATTTTTAATCAAGTGGAAAAAGTTCGGTGCTCTAGATTCAAGCAGAGATACGAGAGTAGGAGGAAGATGAAAAGTGTGTTCAAGTGAAAAAGTATTAGGAGAAAAGATGATTTGAATTCAGAGATCAAAATATAGTTTTCTTTTTCATCAAAAACGGTTACATTTGGTGGAAAATTAATTTTCTTTGGTTGAAGGTTCGTTTCTTTATTTGAAAATTTAATAATTATGTCGAAAATTTGTCGAATTGTTAACCCGAAGTAATTAATTTTTAACAAAAAAGTTCATTTTTAATCAAAAAGATTAATTTTCTACAAAAAAAAAGGAATGTTTGACATAATAATTAATTTTTAAAATAAAGAGATGAACCTTCAACGAAAAAAATGAATTTTTAACCAAGTAGCTAAATTTAAAGCCAAAAACTGAATTCTCATAAAAAATATAATAATTGATACGTAATCTAAAAAACTTTAATTCTAAATAAAAAAACAATAAATAACAAGTTAAGTCGAATTTTTCCTCAACCAAAGAAGATTCATTTTCAACCAAACAGTTAAATTTTCAACAATAAAGATTAATTTCCTGCAAAAAAAAACAACGAATTTTCAATATAATAATTAAATTTTCAAATAAAGAGATGAATCTTCAACGAAAAAAATTAAATTTGAACAAATTAGTTAAATTTTAAATGAAGGAATATGAATTCTCATATAAAAATAGTATAGTTAATATTGTAAGCAACAAAATTTTAATTTTAAATCAAAAACAATTTTATTTAACCAAACAGGCTAAATCTTCAATAAAAAAAATTAATTTTCAACATAATAATTTAATTTATAAATAAAGAGATGAATCTTCAACGAAAAAAATTTAATTTGAACAAATTAGTTAAATTTTAAATAAAGGAATATGAATTCTCATATAAAAATATTATAGTTGATATTTTAAGCAACAAAATTTTAACTTTAAATATAAAACAATTTAAATTAACCAAAAAAAATACTAAATCTTTAATAACTTTAAATAAAAAACAATTAAATTCAACCAAAAAGACTAAAACGTAAAAAAAAATGAATTTTCAACATAATAATCTAATTTATAAATAAAGAGAAGAATAAAAAAATGAATTTTCAATATAATAATTAAATTTTCAAATAAAGAAATGAATCTTCAACGAAAAAAAAAATGAAATTTGAACCAAGTAGTTAAATTTTAAATGAAGGAATATGAATTTTCATATAAAAATAGTATAGTTGATATTGTAAGCAACAAAATTTTAATTTTAAATCAAAAACAATTTTATTCAACCAAACAGGCTAAATTTTCAATAAAACAAATTAATTTTCAACATAATAATTTAATTTATAAATAAAGAGATGAATCTTCAACGAAAAAAATTTAATTTGAACAAATTAGGTTAATTTTAAATGAAGGAATATGAATTCTCATATAAAAATATTATAAATTATATTTTAAGCAATAAAATTTTAACTCTAAATAAAAAACAATTTAATCTAACCAACAAAAAAAACTAAATCTTCAATAACTTGGAATAAAAAACAATTTACTTTAACCAAAAAGACTGAATCTTCAATAAAAAAAATTAATTTTCAACATAATAATTTAATTTATGAATAAAGAGATAAATAAAAAAAATGAATTTTCAATATAATAATTAAATTTTCAAATAAAGAGATGAATCTTCAACGAAAAAAAATGAAATTTGAACCAAGTAGTTAAATTTTAAATGAAGGAATATGGATTTTCATATAAAAATAGTATAGTTGATATTGTAAGCAACAAAATTTTAATTTTAAATAAACAATTTTATTCAGCCAAAAAGACTAAATCTTCAATCAAAAAATTAATTTTCAACATAATGAAATTTACAAATAAAGAGCTGAAATTTAAAAAAAAATGAATCGCGTACCAAAAAAATTAATGTTCATTAAAAAATATGAATTTTCAACAAAATAAATATATTTACAAGTAAAGAAATGAGTGTTAAAAAAAAATAATTTTCAAGAAAATAATTAGATTTACAAAAAAAGAGATGAATCTTCAAATAAAAACTGAAATAAACAATAATTGAATTAAGCAAAAATTGAATTTACAATAATAAAAAAAAATTCAACTGACAAATTAAATTTGCAAATAAAGAGATAAATTTCTAACCGTAAAGAATGTGTCAAATAAAAAATAAATTTTTCAACATAATAATTGAATTTACAAATAAAGAGATCAATTTCAAAAAAATGAATCATAAACTAAAAAATTAATGTTTAATAAAAAATATAAATTTTCAACGAAATAATTAAATTTACAAGTAAAGAAATGAATCTTCAAAAAAAATGGAAAAAAATTAAATTTTCAAGAAAATAATTCGATAAAAAAAAGATATGAATCTTAACCAAAAAAACATGAATTTAAAAAAAAAAGAATATTCTACCGAAGAATTAAATTTGCAAATAAATAAATGAATCTTGAACCAAAAACAATGAATGTTCAACCAAAAAATAAAATTTTCATGTAATAATTAAATTTACAAATGAAGAGACAAATTAAAAAAAATGCATTTTCAAACTCAAAAAAAAATAATTTTTAACATAATAATTAAAATTACAGATAAAGAAATAAATTATAAAAGTGAATTTTTAATAAAATAATTAAATTAACAAAAAATATGATTCTTCAACAAAAATTGAGTTAAAAAAAAGGAATTTTATCAAAAAACTCATGTGAACAAAAAAAAGAAAAATCTATCTTAAAAAAATGGATAAAAAATTAATTTTTCAAAAAAATAATTAGATTTACAAAAAAAGTGATGAATCTTAACCAAAATAAAAACGAATTTTTAATAAAAAAAAAGCATTTTCTACCGAAAAATTAAAATGTTAACAAAATAATTGAATTAACAAAAAAAAGAGATGAATCTTCAACAAAAAATTGAATTTTAATATTAAAAAAAGAATTTTCAATAATAAAAAAAAAGAATTTTCAACCAAACAATTAAATTTGCAAATAATAATAATAAATATAATAATTAAATTTACAAATGAAGAGACAAATTTAAAAAATTGAATTTTCAACTCCCCAAAAAAAGAGTTATTTAACATAATAATTAAATTTGCAAATAAAGAGATAAATTAAAAAAACTATTTTTTAATAAAATAATGAGTAATCAGTCGTCCACCGTCTTTATTGGTTGAGTTTAATTTTTTTTATTTAAAATTAAAATTTTGTTGATTAAAATATCAACTTTAATATTTTTCTATGAGAATTCATATTTTTTGGATTAAAATTCAACTGCTTAATTGAACATTCAATTTTTTCGTCAAAGATTCATTTCTTAATTTAAAAATTGAATTATTATTTTGAAGATTCGTCGTTTATCTTTTTTTAGAAAATTAATCTTCTGGAGTAAATATTAATTTTTTTGTGAAAAATTAATTATTTCGGGATCAAAAATCATATTTTTGTTTTCAAATTTAACTCTTCTTTTGAAATTTAATCTTCTTTGGTTAAGAAAAAATTCGTCTTTATTGGTTGGATTTAATTATTTTTTATTTAAAATCAAAATTTTGTACATTAAAATATGAACAATTATATTTTTCTAACAAATTTCATATTTTTTCGTTTAAAATTTAACTGTTTGGTTGAAATTCAATTTTTTTTCGTTAAAGATTCATCACTTTATTTGCAAATTTAATTATTATATTGAAAATTCGTTTTCTTCAGGAAATTAATTTTCTTGGTTAAAAATGAACTTTTTTGTTGAAAATTAATTACACCAGGTTAAAAAAAATTTATATTTATTTTTATTCACAATTAAAATGTTGTTTAATATTTTTGTATGAGAACTCATATTTTTTAGTTTAAAATTCAACTACCTGGTTGAAAATTTATTATTTCGTTGAAGATTCATCTCCTTATTTGAAAATTTAAATATTATGTTGTAAATTAATCTTCACTTGAACAAAAATTTGTTATTTTAGGTTGGATTGAATTGTTTTAATTTGAAATTAACATTTTATTGTTTAAAACCTCAACTATTAAAATTTTCTATGATAATTACTTTTTTTTTAATTTAAAAACCAACTTCTTTGTTAAAATTTAATTTGTTTCGTTCAAGATTCATCTTTTTATTTGGAAATGTAATTATTATCTTGAAAATTAATACTTTTCGATTAAAATTCATATTATAAAGTTGAAAGTTCAGCTGCTTGGTTGAAAATTAATTTTCTGTGGTTAAGAAAAAATTCATCTTTATTGATTGAATATTTAATTGGTTTACATTTAAATATAAAATGTTGATTAAAATATCGACTTATTCTTGTCTATGAAAATTCATATTTTTTTTTAAATTCAAACACTTGGTTGAAAAAATTTTTTTCATTGAAGACTCATTTATTTATTTGAAAATTTAATTATTAAAATGATCTATTTTCGTTAAGAATTTAACTATTTTGTTGAAAATTAATTAATTAAGGTTGAAATTTATATTTGTGGTTGAAAAATTTTAATTTAAAAAAAATCTTTAATTATTATGTTGAAAAATCGTCTTCTTGGCATAAAATTAATACTACTACTAAAAAATTCAGCTATTTGTTCAAAAATTAATTTTCTATGTTTTAGGAAAGCTTTGTCCTTTTTGCTTGAAGGCAATTATTTTTTATTTAAAATAAAAATTTTTTTAGCTAAAATATCAACTTAATTATCAAGGAAACATTTAATATTAGTTGGTATTTTAACCAAGAAAATAATAATCTTAAATAAAACACAGTTTAATAATATTAATAATATTATTATATACATATATATAAAAGTAATAATTATTATTTTAATATTATACTTACTAATGTAGGATAAAATGTTACCAAAAGAAATTAATTTTTAACGAACAAATAGAATGTTCAAAATAAAATTTATTGAATAAAATTAAAAAATAAAGAGATGAATCTTCAACCAAAAAAATGAAGTTTCAACTAAAACAAAGAATTAAAAAAAAATTAAGATAATAATTAAATTAAAAAATAAAGAGATGAATCTTCAAATAAAAAAAGGAATTTTCAACCGCGAGAGCAATTTTTCATACAAATAGTTGAATTTTCAACAAAAAAAATTAATTATTCTGAATGAAAATATTATGGCGGATATTTCAAAATTTGAACTAAAAAATAATTTAATTTTTAATAAAAAAACAGTTTAAATTAACCGAAAGCGACGAATTTTCAAATAAATATTTAAATATTTAACCATATGTATTTTTGCCATAAAAGATGAATTTTAAAAGAGACGAATTTTCAATAAAATAGTTGAATTACAAAAATTTATTTGGTTAAAAATTTAACCATTTTGCTTAGATTTAATTTTCTAGAAATTGAAATTTTGAAATAAATGCTGATCTTTTACGGATTCAATGTTATGTATTTTGATGAAAATTCTTATTTCTTGGTCAAAAAAAAATCATCTTGGTTGTAAATGATTTTTTTTTGTTAATTATTATGTTGAAAATTAATTTTTTTTAAAATTAAATTTGTAGGTTGAAGATTCATCTCTTTCTTTGTAAATCGAATTATTATGCTTAAAATTGATTTGTTTGTAGAAAAATATTTTTTTTTGTTAAAAATTTATCTCTTTATTTGTAAATGAAATAATTTTTAGAAAATTTGATTCTGTTGAACATTCATTTCTTTTTTGTTTTTGTTAATTTAATTATTTTGCTGAAATTTCTTTTTTTTAATTCATCTCTTTATTTGTAAATTTAATTTTTATGTTAAAAATTAATTTGTTTGGGTTGAAAGAGCATTT
>JAAAKG020037404.1:0-19212 GCA_010014905.2 Druon quercuslanigerum
AAAAATAATAATAAATAACAATAAACAAATCAGACTTAGAAATTCTCTTAGGAATATTATAATCTAATCTAATTTATTTATTTAACTGTTTATACCCAGCGTTATCACAAAAGTTATTAATATTATGGAATTGCTTTACTTTATTGTAATAATCATACATAAATATTATATTTAATTTTGAAAAGAGAGCAATAATTAAAATTGTAGGTTTATTAAAAAAAGGCGTTTTAATACTATGATTTTTATTAAAATGCAGTGGAATTCTACCAAGCGAAACGAATCTTCAACAAAACAGTTGAATCCTTAAAGAAAAACTTATAGATTTTTAATCAAATAAAAAGATAAAGTTTCTATCAAAAGATGAATTTTCAGTAAAATAGTTTAATTTTTAAGCAAGAAAGATTTTAGTTAAATTCTCAACACCAAAATGTGACGTGTTAACAAAAAAGTTTATTTTAAACGAAAAATTTGAATTTCAAACAAAAATAAGCGAATTATCAAGCTGGAAAGACGAAATTTCAACAAAACAGGTTGAATTTTCAAAAAAAAAAGCATAAATTTTTCACAAAAAAGTTAATTTTTATAAGTAATTAGTTGAATTTTTAATAAAAAAGGTTTTAATATTTAATTAAAACAAAATAAGCAAACTTTGAGCTTGCAAAGTTGAATTTTCGACAAAATTTTTAAATTTTCGGACAAACAAGAATAAATTTTAAACAAAAATCGTTTAATTTTCAAAAAAAAGTTCGTTTTTAAATAAAAAAGATAACTCTTTGATATAAAAAAGATGAACTTAAATCATTTAAATTCAAAAGGACGAATCTTCTTTTTACTTCAGTTAAATTTTCGACAAAAAAGATGAATTTCAACAAAAAGTTCATTTTTAAATTAAAAAAATCTTCTTGAAAAAAAGATCACACCTCAATCCAGAAGGACGAATTTTCTGTTTAAAACAGTTTAGTTCCCACGAAAAAAGAAAATATTACCAAAAAGTTTAATTTGCAATAAGAAATATAATTTTTTGACAAAACGAATTTTCTCATCAAAACAGTTAAGTTTCCAATAAAAAAAAAATATTTTGAAAAAAAGTTCATTTTTAAATAAGAAAGATAAATTTCAAATTAAAAGGTCAAAATAAATTCTTTGCGTATATCACTTACGAGCTAATGAAATTCTGCATCGAAGCTGATATCCAAAAAAGATGTCCAATAGGAATGCAAACGTTACAAAATTTATTTAATTTGTTATAAACAATTTAGAGAATGAAAATTGTTTCCTGTAGTTTGATTCAAACTAAAGTTGAACAACTTATGGGCAAAAAGAGAGAATTTTTATAAACAAATATCCATATTAGGTATTTTTGACGGAATAAATAAAGTTTTTGCAATGGAATCGATCATATATTACTTGAAAATAAAACGTAAGTCACCAAATAAAATTTAATAATTATTTAAAGAACTTTAATTAACAAATGCACAATTTTCTTTTTTGGACAATTGTTTAAACAAATTGTTATCATTTTCTGTATTTGGAAATAAAATACCGCTTTTTTCACGGAATTAACAGCAATTTATTGGGCAATGATTTTTTACTATGAATCGATAACATTTGATTATTGCTTAACGCAGCTTAATTAACAAATGCCTTTTTTGGCTATTTTTCAGCATTTATCCTTTTGTTTTTTTGTGTAATTCAGTGTTAATACCACATTTTTTACTTTTTTTAAGAGTTCGATAAGGATTAACTGATTTTATTTTTAATAATTATTTTATTACATTGTTAATAAAAATAAAAATAGAGAACCGTTATCAAACTTTATAAAAAAAGTTATAAAACCTGTTATTAACATTTGATTACACAAAAACAAGTTTGTATGCTGAAAAAATAGCCAAATAATGCATTTAATAATTGAGTTCGGTTAAACAATTATCAAATGTTATCCGATTAATCACCAAAAATCATTGCTAAATATCTGGCTCTTAATTCCGTAAAAAGAGCGGTATTTTGTTCTGAAATGATAAACATTTGTTTAAACAATTGTTTTTTACAATAATAAATTGTGTACTGTTATTAAAATGTTCTTAAAAATTGAAAAGTTAGTTGCATACAGTTAATTAAATCTAAAAAATCAAGTTTCAACCTTCAGAAGAAGCCAAATAGTGCATTTGTTAATTAAGGTTAGTCTAAACAATTATTGATTTTTATTTGGTGACCAAATATTATAGTTAGGTTTTATTTCCAAGTAATATATGGTCGATGCCATAGCAAAAACTTTAATTATTCCATCAAAAATACCCGATATGGACATTTGTTTATAAAAATTGCATTGAAAGTAAAAAATTATTTATTAACTTTCATTAACTTAACTAAAAACTCTTTTAGTGCATAAGTTGTTTAAATTAAGTGTGAATTAAATGACGAATCGTTACCAATCTCCAAGATACCATTTTGATTCACTTATTTCCTTATAACAAATTCTATAAATTATTAACATTTAAATTTCTATTGGACATATTTTTTGGATAGTTCCTTCGATGCAAAATTTTATTAGCTTCCATTTAGAAAAAAACTTAAAATCGGATAATAATTTTCATCTGAAAATCAATTTATCCGCGAACATTCTTTTTGCCCCAATGTGCGCAGTGCCAAAGTGCCTAGAAAACAGCGCAGAGGTGGAATTAGCTCGTAAGTAATATAACCACTGAATAGTCAGACGCTTTTTATAGTTCTCTTTACATGAACTAAATACTATTGTAGAATGAAATTAATATTCAAATACGGGAATTGTAAAAAATGTAATATGCGTTTTGCCATATATAAGCGAATGTTTATAACAAACTTGATAAATTTTTAATGTTTTTATTGCTATTGGAAATATTTTTTGTATAGTTGCTTTCAGTTTTTCTGGGTATTTTTGATTGAATCAAAGCATTTTTCGAAAACCGATATACTTCAAAAGACAAATTTATTTTAACTTTTGTTATTAAATAAATAAAAAAATAAACAATTTTTAAATATACCATGACAGTTTGATGGGAAATTTGGTTAGTTTTTATTAAGAAAAAAGTTAGATTCGGACAATAATTGTCTTCTGAAAATCATTTTGTCAGCGAACGCTTTTTTTTATCAATGTGCGCCGTGCCAAAGTTCCTACTAAACAGCGCAGCGGTGGAATTAGCTCGTAAGTAATATACCCAATGAATAGTCAGACGCTTTCTATAGTTTTGTGTACATGAAACTAAATTCTATTGGGGAATCAAATTAATATTAAAATACAGATATTTCCAAAAATGTAATAGCGTCTTGCCATATTTAAGCGAATTTTTATGACAAATTCAATAAATTTATAACGCTTGCATTGTTATTTGAAATATTTTTTGGATAGTTCCTTTCAGGTTTTCTGGGTATTTTTGATTTACTCAAAGCATTTTTCGAAAACCGATATACTTCAAACGACAAATTTATTTTAACTAAAACTTAACTTAACTTTTGTTATTAAATAAATAAAAAAAATAAACAATTTTTAAATTCACCATGACAGTTTGATGGGAAATCTGGTTAGTTTTTATTTAGAAAAAAGATAAAATCGGATAATAATTGTCTTCTGAAAATCAATTTGTGCGCGCACGCTTTTTTTGACCCAACGTGCGCCATGTCAATGTTCCTACAAAACAGCGCAGCGGTGGAATTAGCTCGCAAGTAATATACCCAATGAATGGTCAGACGCTTTCTATAGTTATGTGTCCATGAAACTAAATTCTATTGGGGAAAAATGTTAATATCAGAATACAGGCATTTTAAAAAATGTATTATACGTCCCGCCATATATAAGCGAATGTTTATAACAATTTCATTCAATTTTTAAAGTTTGCATTGATATTGGAAATATTTTTTGGATAGTTGCTTTCTGCTTTTCTGCGTAATTTGATTGAATAAAAGCATTTTTTTAAAACCTGTATACTTCCAAAGTAATTTTTTTCATTTTTGTTATCAAATAAATAAAACATATTCGTAAATAAAGCCTTCAATCAAGTACTGAAATTTTCGATATAGAAAGCCTTGATTCTTTAACATTTGAAATTTATTTTAAACTTTTATTGCTACAATTTTAATTGTTTTATTTAAAAAATGTTTATTTTGCTTTTTAAGAATAGTAAAAGGCTTCAAATGAAAAAAAAATTTAATGATTCCTAGGGAAATTGAAAACGACTTTTTATTTTTAATGATCACTTTAAGAGAATAATTAAAAATATTTAAAAATGTTTTCAAACAAGAATCTAGAATATTTCAAGAAATTAATTTTTTTATTTTTCAGGATTTTCTCAAAATTATGGGAAAATTTCAATAAGCATATTTTTAAAGCAATCAAATTTTTCCAACCATTTTTAGGAAATCTGCAAATTTTGACAAATGTCCTCAGAATCTTCCAGATCCTTTTTTTACAATCTTGGATAATTTTTTAAATCTTTTAAAATACTCTCGTAAAGTAATTATTCAAGTTGAAAAATCATTTTTACTTTTCCTAGGAATCTTGAGAAAATGTTTTCATTCTTTTAAAGCCTTACAAAATTTTTAAAAAGCTTAGAAATTTTTATTTGAAATTTGCAAAAATAGAAATTTTCTTTTAAATTAGGCTGTGGCTATTTGCACCGAAGTTACGGTCAAAATAGTCGAATTTAGTCGGTGCACTGCCCTTGCTTAAATTATTTTAAATTTTTAATTAATTTCGAATCTTTTCGAAACTAAAAATTATTGATATTATTTTCTAAAAATAATAAGCAGGACTTTATAAAAATTTAATTTTTGTAGCATAGATTTACAAGTTGTGACAAAATCTTAAAAATCATTTTAATGTTGAAAAATTTAAAACAACTTTTAGTTTACTTAAGGTTTTGAAATAAAATCGTGACACATTTTGGGGATGTTTACACTATTCCAAATTTAAATAATTTTATTTCTAATATAAGAAGTAATTTTTAACGTTTATAGCTTTAAATTTTTTTAAAGAATATAATTGTGAAAATTTTAAAGTTTATTGATTTATTGCTTAATTTAGAACAGTAAAATTGAAAGCGTGGATTTATATTTTTGGAACTGAATTTGAATCTTTGATCTCAATGATGTATAAAAATTAAAAATTCTAAATTTTCAACAAAAAATTTCTAAAATTAAAAAGTGTTAGTAACTAACTTCCATTTTAAACGTATAAATAATGAAGCATTTTTATATAAAATTTTTAATAAAAAAACTTTTAAAATTCAATTCTAAATAATTTTACATTCAAGAGTGCTTTTGTTTAGTTTTAGTGCTTTTGTTGATCCAAATTGTTTATAAAAATTTTAAACTGTCCGAAAATTTCAACATTCTGGTGTTCGTTTAATATTTTGAAAATTTTTTATGAGAATGTACATTTTTCAGAAGCATATCAAGCCACTAGATTAAAAATAAAAGGTTAACTTTACAAAAGATTGAAAATCTACAGAGTTTTTATAATTATTTGTTATTAAAATAATACTTTTATACATATTATATACCCTTAAAACTATTTATTTGATAGATTTAAATTACAAGAATTTTAGTAATAAACAAAACTTTGTGCATCGAACCAGTAAATTGTTATTTTTTTAATTCAATTTGTGCAATTATTTGTATTGGATAAGCGCTTCTGCAGATATTCAAGACTTTTTCTGATAATAAGTAGTTCCTCTTAAAGAGAAATTAAAAAAAATAGAATCCAATGGAAAATAAAAGCTTTAAAATTTTTGGACCAGCGAATTCCTGACTTAGACGATTGGGCAGCGGTGCTTCTCCAACGTCCGCGCTCGCGATAGTCAACCATTCAAGCAGATGCAATTCAGTCAGCCTAATGAACTGGTATATGCTATAGATTTTGGAATATCCACGCTTAACCAGATTGCTGATTTAGTTTCATCATAAAATAAAAGAATAAAAAAAATCTTGACTCCGAATCTCTGCATTCGTCAGAAAAACAACAAAAGAAATCCTCCTTATTATCCGCATAATAGAAGTGTTCTTCACCCCCCCCCCCCTTCAGCGAATATCCCTCGAAAGAGTGCTCTCTCCATCGAATCGTGATGATTGCGATGTTCGTTAAAAATTATAGATCGACGAATCTAAAGAGAAAGAGAAATGTTCGTTATGAAATTGAGAACCTTAACCTTTGATCTTTTGCCGCAATTTAAAGTTGACAGGACTCTGAATGGTTTCAAACGCTTTTCTTGGTCCCTGGTGAGCTTTGATATTGATATCGATTCTGCATTCCGAGACTAGTACGCGTTATTGAATAAAGCAGAAGATGAAATGTGCTGTAGATACATAAATTTTGGAGCAAATTGGTGTAGAACGTGGAATCAGTAATAAGAAACACAAATGAAACATTGTTCTTGTTCATAAAACTCCTCTTAAATAGATAAGTCTTTTGTAAACGCATTGCAATTTATTTTGCACCACTTAGTAAAAAGCAACTTACATACTTGGAATCGCTATTCTGCTTTAGTTTAATGACCTGAAACAATGGTAAATAGTACTGCCTTCGTAATTCTCGCTACTTTACAAAATAGAAATGGTTTTCGTAGCCTATTAGGTCGTTCAAGTCTTCCACATCTAGACCGTATTCATCCTTTATTATCCTCTCATTACTCTTTTTCCTTTCCTCGTCTCGACTCGTCTCGTCTCCTGGCCTCTTCTTTTCTCTCGTTTGATTGTGTCTCGACTATAATTTCGTCTTCTCGATTCTTGTCTCGTCTCCCCTTTTTAAATCTCCTCTCGTATTGTATCGTCTCAACCGTTACATAGCCTCTTGAACTCTCTTCTCATCTTGGTTTGTTCTCTACTCTAATTTTGTCTCTTTTTTACTCTACTTTTGCTTCTTCGAGTGCCGTTTCGCCTGGCATCGTCTCGACTCTTGTCTCTTCCCGTGTTCTCTCATCTCTTCTCCTCTCATTTTTTTTTATTTGATTCTTATATAAAACTCATCTCGTCCCTTCGACTTTTATCTTGTCTGTTAGGCTCTTATCTCTTCTGTTTGACTCTGTTTTTTCCCTTTCGATTTTTATCTCTCCTCTTCCACTCTACTCTTGTCTCGCCTTGATTGACTTCGCTCCGTCTCGCCTCGTCTTGCCTTGTCTCGTATCGCCTCGTTTTTTATTCTTTCGTCTGGTTTCGTTTATGCTCGCGAATCTTTCACCTGGAATAGATGTACTCTTAAACCCTTTTGTCAATGTTGCCGATACCTAAATATTTTTCTCGTTTCAACAAACTTTGCTTGAAAATTTTCGATGGCGAAGCTCACTAGAGATTTTTGCGACGCATAGGATCAGAGATTTACATATGCTAGAACCACTTTTCTGAATGGTAGCACTATCCCTTCTTTGAGCAAAAATGACGTGCACATGCGATCATCCGCCGATGCTCGTCATGCAACACGACGCTGTCCAAGTTTGCAGAAACTCGCTTCCAGATCCGTCAAGAGCTCGTCTAACTAGGTATTCGATCGTTTGGTAATTCGTGACGTGCTTATTTCCTGGCTGCTGGTGTACGAACATATGTAGAAGGAGAATAGAGGCCAACAAATCGGGGGATCCAATTTCAAGATTTCTTCCGGGGTGAAACTTTTTGATGAAAAGTGTCGCCGTAGATCGCGTCGCAGGTCGAGAAACGAGACGAGAAATATCGAGGTGTCTCAGCACATTTACATCGTATCTTTACACATTTTTTTGAACACTAAAGAATAGGACAAACCGAAAAACACAAAATGATGAGATTTAATTTGTAATATCACTATACTTAACTTTTGTTAAGGAAAAAAAATTCTATTTTTTTCATGTGGAATTTTTGGAAGTAAATGTTTTGACATATTTAAATCTTTTGAACTATTTTCTTTTGTTTTAATATTTTTATTTATACCATTCTTAGAATAATCGAAATATTTTGTAAAGTAGTAACTAAAACATTTCAATCTGTCGGAAAATGACGAGAAAAAAATATCAAACAAATTAAAATTCTTTGAACAACTTAAAATTGTTTAAACATTTACGTTTATTTTTAGAAAATATATTAATACTTAAAAATATTCGAATCTGTCGAAGATTTAGTGGGATAAAATGTTTCTTATGCTCTTTTAGGGTTTTCGTAGCTCTGGACAAAAGCTAATAGTTTCGGTCAGATATTCATACGTTGTTCTTTTTAACGAAACTCGAGACTAAAAATAACTAAAAAAGTACACATATTTTTAACTTGACTATTATTAATCTGAAAAATAGAAATATTTTTTGTTTAGTAAATAATATTGTATTTTTTGTTAAAAATTTATATTTCTTGGATAGAAATTCAGCAGCTATTTGTTTAAAAGTGGAATTAATTGGTTATAAATTATTATTTTTAGTTGAAGATTAATCTTTGTGATCGAAACTTGAACTATTTTGTTAAAATATTGTTTTTTTAAAGGATTTCTTAAGTTAACATTGAGATCGTTCAGGTTTGGTGGAAATTTTATATTTTCTTTGTTAAAATGCAATTGTTTGGTTAATACTAATCGCTCCAGGATTTTACAATTTTTTAAAAAATTTGTTCCTTTTTTGGTGAAAAATTAATTTTTTTACGCAAAATTAAACTATTTAATTTTTGTTTGCAAAATGTTATTTTTTAGTTACTGATTTAACTATTTGGTTCAAAGTTCATGTATTTTGTTAAATAGTTGACTTGTTTTATAGAAAATTATCCTTCTTATATGAAAATTTATCTGTTTAGTTAAAAATTCAAATATTTAATTAAAAATTAATTTGTTAGAAGAATAATCATTTTACTTGAGAATTTATCTTTTTGGTTACGAATTGCACTTTTTGTTGATGTTGAATACATTTTTTATTGCATTTTTGCAATTGCATTATTGCATTTTTCGTAATTGGTTAAAAGTCGAGCTCTGGACAATAGCTAATAGTTTCGGTCAGATATTCATCCGTTGTTCTTTTTAACGAGACTCGAGACGAGATTTAGGACGAGATTCATTACGAAAATCAAAACGCAATTTAAGATAAAATTCAAGACGAAATTCAAGACTAAATTCAAGAAGAGGCACAAGACGAGATTCAAGATGAGAATCAATACGAGAATCGAGACAAGATTTGAGGAGAGAGTAGGCCCGAGATTCAAGACGAGATATGATTAAGGGCAAAGTAGGGAGTGGAAGGGGAAAGAATACTTTAAATAATGTAAAAATACTTAAGAATATTTTAATCTGTCGAAGATTTAGTCTGATAAAATTTTTCTTCTGCCTTTTTAGGGCTTCGTAGCCCTGGAGAAAAGTTTTATAGTTTCGGTCAATTAAGATCAAATTTAGGATGAAATTCAAGACGAAATTCAAGACTAAATTCAAGAAGAGGCTCAAGACGAGATTCAAGATGAGAATCAAGACGATAATCAAGACAAGATTCAAGGCGAAAGTAGGCACGAGATTCAAGACGAGATTCATGGCGAGATTCAAGACAAGATTCGAGACAAGTTTCTAGGTGAGAGTAGGCACGAATTTCATGATTTTCAAGTCAAAAAAGTATTATTTAAACAATTTTAAAATTAATGAAACAAATTATTTTAATATAATCTTTATGGAAAACGAATCATAACGTCTCTAATATAAAATACTTCTAACTTTTTGGTTGAATTCAACTGTTTTTGATTTAAAATTAAAACTTTTTTGGTGGCAATATCAACTGTCACACTTTTTGTAACAAATTAAATTTTGTCGTTAGAAATTGAAAAAATTAAACTACTTTATGAAATATTGATTAAAAAATCTCTTTAGTTAAAAATTCAATTATTACTTTCTTTGTTAAAAATTTATATTTTTTAGTTGAACATTTACAATTGATGTTTTTGGTTAAAGATAATTTTTTGCAAGTGTTAATTTTGTTAAGAATTATTTTTTTTTTTGAGACTCAGCTTTCTTAACTAAAAATTTAGCTCGTCTAGTTTTGGTGGAAATTTTACCTTTTTTTGTTGCAAAATGTATTTGTTTGAATAATAATTATCGATTGAGGATTTTACGATTTTGTTAAGGGATTGTTCCTTTTTGATTAAACATTTTATTTTTTAACTAAAAATGAACTTATTTGGTTTTTGTTAAAAAAAATATTATTTAAACTTTAAACTTTAAACTTTTAAAAGTTTTCAATGGAGAATTCAACTATACGGTTAAAAATTATTTTGGTAGAAGATTTATTATTTTACTTGGGAGTTTATCTCGTTAGTCACAAATTTTACTTTTGTTTTTAAAAATTTAAATATTTTCTGGTTAAAAAATCAACCATCAAATTTTCTTTTAAATTTTATATTTCTAGTTGAAAATTAACAATTATTTTCTTTAGTTAAAGATTAATTTTTTTCTATAAAAATGTGATTATTTTTATACAACATTTTTTCTTATTTTAAGACTTAACTTTTTTAACTGAAAATTTAGCTTGACCAATTTTGGTGGAAAATTTATCTAATTTGGTTAAAAACGCAATTATTGGGTTAAGGATGTAATTTTGTTAATTTTTTTTCCTTTTTGGTTTAAAATTTATTTATTACTGAAAATGTATGCATTAAATTTTTGATTAAATAATATTCTTTTTTAGTTTAAAATTCAACTACTTTCCTGCAAATGTATGTATGTTGCTAAAAAATTGACTCCTTTAAAAGAAAATTAATCTTTTTGGTTGAAAATAAATCTTATTGACTGATAATTTACTCATTCCATTTTTGGTTGAAATTGTATGATTTTTAATTGAAAATTCGACAATTTGGTTAAAAATTAATTTTGTAGAAGCTTCATCATTTTATATGGACATTCATGTCCTTGGTTACAAATTTTATTATTTTAAAAAAGTACACATATTTATAACTTAACTATTATTAATCTGAAAAATAGAAATATTTTTTGTTTAGTGAATAATATTGTATTTTTTGTTAAAAATTTTTATTTCTTGGATAGAAATTCAGCAGCTATTTGTTTAAAAGTGGAATTAATTGGTTATAAATTATTATTTTTAGTTGAAGATTAATCTTTGTGATCGAAACTTGAACTATTTTGTTAAAATATTGTTTTTTTAAAGGATTTCTTAAGTTAACATTGAGATCGTTCAGGTTTGGTGGAAATTTTATATTTTCTTTGTTAAAATGCAATTGTTTGGTTAATACTAATCGCTCCAGGATTTTACAATTTTTTAAAAAATTTGTTCCTTTTTTGGTGAAAAATTAATTTTTTTACGCAAAATTAAACTATTTAATTTTTGTTTGCAAAATGTTATTTTTTAGTTACTGATTTAACTATTTGGTTCAAAGTTCATGTATTTTGTTAAATAGTTGACTTGTTTTATAGAAAATTATCCTTCTTATATGAAAATTTATCTGTTTAGTTAAAAATTCAAATATTTAATTAAAAATTAATTTGTTAGAAGAATAATCATTTTACTTGAGAATTTATCTTTTTGGTTACGAATTGCACTTTTTGTTGATGTTGAATACATTTTTATTGCATTTTTGCAATTGCATTATTGCATTTTTCGTAATTGGTTAAAAGTCGAGATAATTTGTTAGAAACGAAAGTTTTTGGTTGCTTATTCACCTTTTTGTTTAAAAATGTAACTATTTTGTTAAAAATTAGTCTTTTTGTTAATAATTAGCTTTCCTAAACGAAAAAATTTAATAAGTCCAAGTTTGATGGAAATTTATTGTTGTTGTTAAAAATCCGTTTGTTTAATTAATAGTAATCGGATGAGGCTTTAACTATTTTAATGAAAATTTGTTATTTTTGTAGCTGAAAATTAATTTTTTTAACTTGGATATTTACAATTAATCAGTTTTGTTCAAGGATTCAAACATGCGGTTCAGAGTTGGTCTTTTTTGGTTGAATTCAGGTGTTTTTGATTTAAAATAAAAATTTTTTTGGCGGGAATATCAACTATCAATGTTTTGTAAAAAAATTCATTTTTTTCGTTAGAAATTAAAAAAATTGAACTACTTTATCAACAATTTATTGAATAATCTCATTAGTTAAAAATTCAATTATTACTTTCTTCGTTAAAAATTTATCCTTTTTAGTTGAACATTTACAATTTATGTTTTTGGTTAAAGATTAATTTTTAAAAATGTTAATTTAGTTTAAAATTAATTCTTTTGTTAATACTCAGCTTTCTTAAATGAAAATTGAATTGTTTGAATAATAATTAGCGATTGAGGATTTTACGATTTTGTTGAAGGTTTGTTACTTTCTTGATTGAAATTTAATTTTTTATTAAAAATTAATTTATTCGGTTTTTATTAAAAAAATATAATTTAAACTTATCTCGTCGGTCACACATTTATTTTGTTTTCTAAAAATAAATTTTTTTTTTTGGGTAAATTTAACTGTTATTGATCATAAAAATTAAGCGATTTTCCGGTTAAAAACTCAATCATAAAATTTTCGTTTAAAATCGTTGAAAATTAATAATTAATTGTTTTAGTTAAAAATTCATTTTTTCAATAAAAATAAAAATTTTTTGATAAAATTTGTATTTCTTTTTTTTAAGACTTAACTTTATTAACTGAAAATTTAGCTTGACCAGCTTTGGTGGAAACTTTATCTAATTTTGTTAAAAACGAAATTGTTGGTTATACATTATTGGGTTGAGAATACAATTTTGTTCAATTTTTTTTCTTTTTGGTTTAAAATTAATTTATTACTGGAAATTCATCTATGAAATTTTGGATTGAAAAATATTATTTTTTAGTTTACGATTAATCTTGTTGGTTGAAAATAAATCTAACTCACTGACAATTTACCTATTCCATTTTTGGTTCAAATTGTATGATTTTACAATTTTGTTGAAGTTTTATTCCCTTTTTTGTTGAAAATTAATTTTTTTACTCAGAATTCAAATATTTAATTTTTGTTTGGAAAATGTTATTTTTTAGATACTGATTCAACTATTTGGTTGAAAGTTCATGTATATTATTAAATAGTTGTCTTGTTAAAATATATCTTTTTAATTAAAAATTCGAATATTTAATTAAAAAATAATGTGGATAAAGAATAATAGTCTTACTTAAGAATTTATCTTGTTTGATACGAATTATTGCACTTTTTGTTGGTGTTAAATACATGTTTTTTTTAATTTAAATGTTATTAATCAGAAAAAAATGTTTTGTTGATGAAAATTTGAGTTAATTAGTTAAAAATGAATGTTTTTGGTTGCTTGTTTATCTTTTTGTTTAAAAATGTAACTATTTTGTTTAAAAAATATTTTTTTTGTTAAGCATTAGCTTTCCTAAATGAAAAAATTTATATAGTCCAATTTCGATGAAAATTTATTGTTGTTGTTAAAAATGCGATTGTTTAATTAATAGTAATCGGATAAGGCTTTAACTATTTTTTTGAAAATTTGTTCCTTTTTCAGCTGAAAATTAATTTTTTTAACTGCAAATTTAATTTTTTAATTTTTGTTCAGACCCTCTTATCCCCTCTCTCACTTCAACAATTTGCCTGGCATCACTCCTCGTCCTCACTTACCCACCCGAAAAAAAATGTTTCGTAAGTTTAAACCCTTTGTAACTTTTTTTAAATAAACATTTTTAAAAGAAATGTTCAAAAATAAGTGTTTCAATTTTAACATTCTTATTTAAAAAACGGAACTAAATAATTTTAAAAATATATAAACTTCTTAAGAACTTCAGAAGTTAGAAAATCTAAAAACGGGATAAATCTTATTATTTGGTTAAAAATTTAACAACTTTCTTAAAAATCTAACTATTGGTTGCAAAATTAACTGCTTTGTTAAGAATTCGTATTTTTGGGTTGAAAATTCAACTCTTCGTAAAACTTTAAGCTTTTGTTTCAAATTCATAATTTAGTGCTAATAAGCGAACTAAAATCTTTTTTGAATAAAAACTATTTTATATGATTTGTCCTTTTGATTCAAAAGTTCATATTTTTTAGCAGAAATATTGCATCTTTATTTGATAAAAATGCAACTGCTTTGTTGAAATTTAAATTATTTCCTCGAAAATTTTCTTTTTGTTTAAAATTTATATTTTTGTGTTGAAAAGTCAATTTTAATCTTTTAGGGTGAAAATGCGACTTTTTTTTATTTAACTTTTTTATTTAAATCTTTACCTGTTACTCTATAATTTTTATCTTTCTTGTATAAGAATGCAAAGGCTTGGATGCAAGTTAAACAATTTTGTTGATAATTCATAATTTTTGGTTAAAAGTTCCGCTATTTTATTGAAAATTTAAATATTTCGCGAAAAATATAATTTTTGTTTAAATTTATCATTTTCGTGTTGAAAAGAGAACTTAAATATTTTATGTATGAAAATCCAACTATTTTGTTAAAAAAAAATTTGTATTCAAAATTCATCGGACTTAAACGGCATTTTATTTTTTTGGGTGAAGATTCAACTATTTCGTGGAAAATTAAAATATTATTTTAAATAGTTATACTTTTTGGTCGAAAATTCTATTGATTTGTTGAAATATTAAGTATATCATCGAAAATTTATTTTTTGTTTCAAATTTATATTTTGGCGTTGAAAAATGAACTGAAATATTTTCTGGATGAAAGATGAACTTTTAAAACAATTTGCATTTTTTCATTAAAAATTCATCTATTTTAGTACAAATTTCCTTTTTCTTGGATAAAAAATCAAACTATCTGGTAAAGAATTTATCTATTTTTTTTAATTTATCCTTTTTAGTAGAAGAAATTCGTCTTTTTTTTTATTTTTTTGTATAAACTTATATTTTGTTTAAAAAAATCATATTTTGATCTTAAAAAGTTGACTGGAATATTTTTTGGATGAAAATTCAACTACTAACAAAATTTTTTAATACAAATTTATTTTTTTGATAGAGAAGTTTGTTAAATTCTTAACCTTTTTGGTTAACACTTTGTCTTTTTCGATTGAATTTTTTTTTTTCAAAACTTATTTTTTTTAAATTTATCTTTTGGTCGTAAAAAGTCAACTGAAAACCATTATAACACAAAATTCAGCTTTTTTGTTTCAGAATTTATCTTTTTAATTTAAAAATTTATCTGTTTTAGTAGAAATTTCATTTTTTTAAATGAAAATTCAACTTTTTGGTTAAAAATCATTCTTTTTTGATTTAGTATTTAACTGTTTTTTTATAATTTTGTTGAATTAATTTGTTATGCTATCTTTTTTTTAAGTTTATATTTTTAGTAAAAATTCAACTTTTTACAGAAAGTGGAACCACTTTGTTGAGAATTGAAAAGTTTAGTTAGACTTCATTAGTTTTAGCCTGATTTTTAGGTTAATTAAGTTTAATTTTTTTAGTTTGATTTTTTTTAGTTAAAGCTCCTTCTTTCTCTGGTAAAGTAAAATAATTTCCTTGGTTTGAAATTTCATTGTTGTTGGGTAAAAATAAACTTTTATTTCTTCCTGCAGTAAAAATTCTTTATTTGTAGTATATTTAAATATTAAAATATTTTATTATATATTATATTTTATATTACATTTTATTTTATTAATTTTATTTGTTTATTATATTTTATATTATATTTATATTATATTTTATAAAAATTATGTATATTTAAATATTTCGCAAAAAATTACTCTTGGTTTTAATTTAATATTTTAGTGTTGAAAAGAGAACTGAAATATTTACTATGTGAAAATTCACCTGTTTTACAAGAAATTTTGCATCTTTCTGGGATGAAGATGCAACTGCTGGGTTAAAAATAAATTTTTTTTTTATAGTCATACTTTTCGGTAGAAAAATATACTGTTTTGTTGAAAATTTTTAATATTTCGTCCAAAATTTACTTTTCGTTTCAAGTTTATATTTTGGCGTTGAAAAAAGAACTGAAATATTTTCTGGATGAAAGTTGAACTTTTAAAAGAACATGTAGTTTTTTATTAAAAATTAATCTGTTTTAGTACAAATTTTATCTTTCTTGGATAAAAATGAAACTATCTGGTAGAGAATTTATCTATTTTTTTTAATTTTACCCTTTGATCATAAAAATTCAACTAATATTCATTTTAACCGAAAATTTATGTTTTTAATTTAATTTTTTTTTAATGAAAATTCAACTTTTTGGTTAAAAATTATTATTTTTTGATTTAGCATTCAACTATATTTGTTATGATTTAATTGAATCCCTTTGTTAAAATATCCTTTTTGTTTAATATTTATATTTTTATTAAAAATTCATTTTTTTTGCAGAAAGTCGAACCATTTTGTTGATAATTGAAAAGTTTAGTTAGTCTTTATTAAGTTTTAGCCTTATTTTTAGTTTAATTAAGTTTAATTTTTTCAGGTTGATTTTTATTAGTTAAAAATTCTCCTTCTTCTGGTAAAATAAAATAATTTCCTTGGTTTGAATTTTCATTTTTGTGGGGTAAAAATAAAATTTTATTTCTTCCTTCAGTTTGTATAAGTTTCATCTTCTTTTTTTAAAATATAAACTAAGACAATTTTTTATTGAGAAACGAGATTTTTTGTTTAAAATAAATTAATAAATTAGAACATTTTAAATTGATATCTGAAATAATTTTTATTCCGTTTTTAAAAGATTTCAAGTCGAAAGTATTACAAGATTAAAATGCTAGTATTTCAATTTCAATGAATAAGGAAAATGAAAAATTAGTCAAGGAAAAATCAGGGAATTTTGAAAAGACATTTTTTCTAAGGCTAACCGTTTTTCAACCTTTTTTTATAATCTTTTTAAGATTGTTCAAATTAAGATATTTAAAATAAAAAGAAAACTTTTTTCTCAAAGAGAATGAAAAACAATCTTCTAATTATTGTTTCTTTTGATTAACAAATATTTTGTATCAACATTTAGTTAAGCTTTGAATTAAAATCTTAACAGGCTACGAGACCCTTTCTTTTTGAAAAAATTTAAAAAGTAGGAGCCCAGCTCCTGCTTTTCTAATTATAAAAAAAATGTTAATTTTTAGTTAATAATTTGACTTTTTGGTTGAAAGTTTATGCATACTGTAAATTATTTGACGTCTTTGGTGAAAATTAATCTTCTTGTTCACAAATGGGATTTTTTAGTTGTAAATTGAACTATTTGTTAAAAAAAATTATTTTCTCAAAAGAGAAATATTTTGAGTGGAATTGTCAGGGATTGAAAACTTATTAAATTAAATTTATTAGAGTAATTTAGTATTTTGTAAACGTTCTGGTCAAATTTGTAGAACTACTTTTTAGATCACCTCTAATCACGATAAATATAATACAATTAAATTTGGTAATTGGTTTATTTTCATTTCCTTGAGCTAAATTAGGATGTGAATAATCATGATAAATTCTTATCAGGAAGTGGAAAACAAGGTGGATTGTAATTTGCTTTCTGTCATGTTTCTGCAGATAGAAAATGTAAATAGGGGATGTTCCATCTTCTCTTATCGATAGAATCCTCTCCAGGAAGATCTCAATTCAGATAACATTTCGGAAAAGCTTCCAAGCGAATTTCCTATTGAATACCGCCAGAACTTCCGGCATCGGAATTGCATAAAAAAATGCCTTAAACAAGAAAGAAATGCTGCAACAGGAAATAATTCGAAATCAATTGCCTTGACTGAATCCTTCGCTAAACCGGAAAAATTCCCATTTCGTGTTCCTATTTAAAGCTGAGAATTTGCTGTTTACAGTGCAACAATTTTCCAACTTTTTTGAAAAAAATTATAACAATGCTACTACGAGGTGGGCACAATTCCTAAGAATTAGGTCCAGCGGAAATTTAATACTCTGGACTAAAGAGATTAATTGATAGTGAAATAATAAAAAAAAAATTATTCCGAGTTAGACTGGTTAGTTAAATACAGTATTCAATTCGTGGCTAATACCAGTAAGAGCGTTTATTGATGTTGTAGAAGCTTGTTTTTGAAGCTGAGACGCGTTTCGACACAGATCTGTGCCCTTTTCAATCATAGTTTCATATACAAGAGTTCATTGAAACTGGAAAAACACGATATTTTACAAATACCATTGTACATGCAACATTATTGAAGATAGCGTATAGGAACAATTATTATAATCGAAGAATAACACTATAATTACCTTATTCATAAATTGAAGATAGTTGAACGTTAGAAAGGTTTCATTTCATTAAGAATGTATTTGTGGAGAAAAGTCAATAATTATAATAACTAATACATAAACTAAAAAACCATTATAAAGATAAACTTTTATAATCTCAGGAAAAACTCCTGGATTATATAAAAGTTGAATTAGTTACATTTTAGATAAAAGTTAAAGACCGACATGTGACACTTATAATTTGAGATGTATAACAAATTTTAAGGTTAAGTTTAACAGACGAATTTATATTTTAAGCGTGTAATACGCACTTCACAGTATATTCCATTTTAAAGACAGAAAAGCGCGTGAAAAGACGGTCAGTCACCGCTGAACGCGTTTAGCGAGCCCCACTCAGTCGAGGCTAAATCCACGTGAGTGGAAGCGGCCAATGAGATGGACCGTCGGTCCCCGCCGCGGAGCCTTCCACTTCCATTCAGCACTTGCTGAGGTGGAAAGGGGCCCATAAAAGTCGGCGCACGAGAGCGATGAGACGACCAGCGCCGGGTAACCGGCAGCAACCATCCTCCAAGATCTTGGAGCGACTTTATGATCCACCAGATTTCTGTAAGGTTCCTTGAATCTCATCAGCTTGCTGATTTTCCTCTCGCCTAAATATCCACCAGTTTTCTGGTCGGCGGCTTCAAAACAAAAATTCATTAAAATTTTCCTAACTCCTCAATCCTCCTAGTTCTACGAGAAGTAAGTACAAAAAGCACTCGGTTCCTAGGCGACGCGTTTTGCGTCATTCAGGAATTCTTTTTTTTTATAAACTGTTGGAACTCGATTTATTTATTTTATTTTCGTTTTTTTAGTGGATCGCAATTAGGGCTTTCAATGAGCGTTCAATATTGAAAGGTGATCATATTAATAATAATAATAACGTACGATTCTTCGAACAATCGCGACAGCAGTTCAATCACTTCGTAGCAAGTAGCGAAAGAACTATCAATGAAACTCTGACCGCAATAGATAACCTTCTGTTAGAATACGCATAATTTTAGTTTAGGATATCAATAGATGTACTCTTGTAATACGTATCCAAAGATACTATAAGACGAATAAATACAATAAAGTTATAGAGAACCAATGTTAAATAGGCGACTTATATATTTTATAAT
>JAAAKG020037415.1:0-19209 GCA_010014905.2 Druon quercuslanigerum
AGGGTTACGCGTATCCACAAAAACAGACATTTCTTCCGGTAGTCCCCTAACGAAAGCATCTAACGCGCAATCTATTATTGGCTTCATCATCATTTCAGTGTCGTCTTGGGGAGAGGTGTATTTCCCGTCTAATGCATGTTTGGCCTGACTAATCAATCCCAAAGTTCTGTCGTTTTAATCGCTAACAGACTCTACTTGCCTCATACGCAGGTTGACAATTGACTGGAAATACCATTGATAACGTTTCGTGGGTGCAAACCGTTTCTTTAAATGTGCATATAGATCATCTAAATTATCGAATTGTTTATCTCGCACACTCTCTCTCTCAATTTACTAGTTATAATTTTGATAAACATGGGCTCCGTATTTGGACTAATTCCTGCAGCCCCATTTTGAACATCCTGTAAAAATTCTTTAAGCGGCGGATTTTTACCCTCAAATGTAGGAATGTGCATAGTACTTTGTTGCAATGTCATACCTTCAATGGCAGAAGCCATTGCCATACTAATATCCATTGTCTGGGTATCAGTTCGCGAATTGATTTGATTATTATCAGAGTTTGAATGTTCTTCGTCGTTAGGCATTACTTCTACAACAATGTTCGTACATTGCTCTGTCTTGACTATGTATGGTCTTTCACTTTAATTTGGAAAATATTTGTTTGTTTATATAAAAGGTGAATATTTTATTCACCGCCCTAAAATGAGGATACCTTGGGAGACAGAGTGTCGTAATTCGTTGAATTCGTGCTATTAGCACTAGTGAGAATTATTCAAATACATATAACATATATATCGGACATGTAAGATTTGCAATCGCAGGTAAATATGAATGATTCAAATATGTTATTATTCAATATGAGAATACAAGTAGCAATGTTCAATTTTGCTCGTAAAACTAGTTCATGCTAACATGCAAAGAATAATGCAACCTGGTTTGATGCGTCGCTCAAACCCTTGGTCCTGCAGTCGTGGTTCGTTTCTTTTGTTCATATTTAAATTTTCATTACATTCGGTCCCGATTAAATTTGTGCAATTCAGTATTAAATGATTGATGATTGGTGATGCCTAAAAATGTTGTTGGTTCATATCTTGCAATGCTCTCTCTTTACCCTGAGAACAGCAAGGAGGAACCCAGAACCTAGGTTCTAATGTATTACTGAATGTATTGTCACAACCACAATCGAACCCAATTACTACAGAATTGTTACAATAATTAATTCCATTGCTATTGCCCCAATTACACACTTTGTTGTTAACCACGATCCGGCTCACCTTGTAACTCCAGTGCCTTATGTTACTGCAATTCTACATTCTCTGAACTACAAATTCAATTCAATGACTATAATTATATTGAGAGGATGACGACTGATCTGGTGTTCGGTTTCAACCCCACTATCCCCAGAGCATGAAAATGGCAGTGTAGAAAAAGAAAAGCGGAAAGTTTGAAAAATAGAAGACCTATTTCAATATCGTAGGTGTGTTGTTCAGGGAATTAATGCTGTGTGATTTGTATATGGAAGCTTGACTTAGGTCAGGTCAGAGTTCACCGTCCGACGGCAACCGTTCCTTCCGTTGTATATTATATATTCTTTGTTTTGTACAAAGTCTATTTTTAATCAGGGTTTTCTTTTTTATAATTATTATATTATAAATTGTCAAAATATTTACGTACAATTTTGATTATAGTTAGAATCCTATGGCTGTAATACCCCTTTTATAGCTATTTTCCTATTTTCCTTTTATTTATCATTTGTTATTGATGTTTGAAATTTATTAATCAACTCACAATTTCTGAGTCGCTCTAGTATTTCAAATCATGCTATTACTTTTTCAATGAACATTTTCTTATAGAAACCTTATTTTTTTCGAAATTTCCATGATTTAACATTTATTTTGAGTTTTTATTTTCAGATTTAGTTTCCCTACAATTGCAACGAACCGTAACTTTGTCATTGTTTATAATTATTGTCTGCCCATTGACTTGAATTTTCTCAATATACAGTCAATAAATGTGATTAATTTATGCTTATTTATTATAATAATTTAGGGATTTCCTGTTACCTCATCAATACCTGTTTATTAATGAAATTTTGATTACAGTAAAAATCACCTATTTACTGTAATTCCCCTATTTGAACCTTGATTGCCTTTAATCTATTTGCAATTAGTCAGATTGACCTAGACCCATATTTATATTTATTTTAAGGACGATTAAGTGTTTCTTACTCTGTTGTACTACCCGTCAACACTCTAGGATCGCTAACCCGGGTATTCTCCATTGTACCAGTTTTGACTTCCTTTTTTTACTTCCCTTCTAACATGACAAACCCGGGACATCCTGTAGGTTATGGTATATGACTCTAGTTGAAAATATGTTAATGCAATTACTTTTAATTTTTCTAATGCTTTCCAATGTTTTAAGTATGTATAAAACGCCCTGAAACATGAATCTATTCCTTAATAGGTTTTGTGCGTTAAGATAAGGTACGAGCGGCAGGATTCGGGGGACCTGAAATACACGAATAATGATTTTTCGAGCCCTGTCTTTACATAGACTTCTTTTAATACTTTATTATTGTATGTTATCCCACCCAAGCCCAATAGGGTGGATTTCCCTCATGAAAGTTTACTAGCAAAATTCATATGAAATAACCCCCCCCCCCCCCCACGCTGTAACCATTCAATTACAATTTATTATGACAGTTTAGTACTCATGTGACATTTTAGCAATGTAATTTATTAATTATTAATTCTGATAATGTTATTAATGGAATTTTTCATTATAATCTTGCATTTTCTAAGTCACTGCAACCATTTCAATTTATTTTAAGACACAGAGTATTACTTTTTATGAATAGGTATGTCTTTAATCTATTTTCAATTATGGAATACGGACAAGTGAATACTTACTCATAATATTTTACCCATGATTCTTTACTATTTTTAAAATACTTTCCTCAAATTTCTAAAAGAAAAATGTCAATAAATAGATTGATTGGTAATTTTCTCTCGTAAAATCATCACAATCTTTTACTGTTATTTAATAACCGAAGCAACTATAATTTGCAATGTTAATGATAAATTTTACTTTTACATAAACTTTTTAATTTAGGCCACTTTGCACATTAAAAAGGTGTTTAATAATGTTTTTTTTAACGAGAACTATAGATTTTTCTGTTAATTTTACAATACTCGAAAACTTTTTACAAATTAGGTAGCTTTTACAATTTTGAAATGTTAATATTCTTAGTTCTGATTGTATTTATGCTTAAAAGCTTTTATACACAATTCATATTACTTTTAACAACTTTTGTATTACTGAATTCAAAACCTGTACATCACCATTAGAATCTTTCGTTACCATTTTAATTCTTCATATGTAAGTTGAAAATTCGTTATTGTTTAGATAAAGCACGATGCACTTAAAAATTTGTTTCTTGTCTATATGTGATTTTGACATAGGCACTTAAAATCCATCCCATCACTGAGGAAAATAGGAAAATGAAATTCTTTTTGTACCACCCTACTTTCCACGCCTTTTCGAATACATTTGTAACACTTACAGTGTATTGTAACATTTTTGAAAAAAATTTAATATTAAAGAGAAACAGTTTGGTGTAATGGAAAACGAGCAGGAGAAACGGAAAAACTCTTTAATCCCACCGCTGCCACCAACTATTTGTTACGTATCGGGAATGTTTAAAAAAAATGCAATTTTATTCGTGGTCGGGGGACACGTATCGGAGGAACCAAACAGTCACTAGAGAAATTCCCTATTGCTTATTTTATTTTTATAGTGGCTTCGGAGTTTTCCTTCTTGTGGTGCAATTTTTTCCTTCAAGCTTTTCTAGTTCAATTAGTTTCTTTAATGATTTCTTCCAGTGAATTAATTATTCTAAATTTCTATTGTTCCTGAAATAATAAATGAACTGGGAGAGTTGAAAAACAATTACTTATATATTTGGCACAAATTCACGAGTTTATTTCAAATGATGCAAATTTTGTTTCATATTCAGCTGGCAATAATAATTGTTTATCTTTGTTCGCTATTCACATTATCTTTTTTTAATTTAGTTTTTTTTCTTAATTCTACTAGTCTTATATTTTTATAAGGCTAGGCAAGACATGATCTGTAGAATTTTACAGTTTTTAAGTAATTCACTACTTAGTTGTACGCTAAGTAATGTGTGAGATCTCCACGACCCCTTTAGATAATTTTAGATAAGATATAGAAAAATAGTACAGTTAAAGGAGAGAATTGCAAGATAACAAACCAACATACCATTCGTAGAGTTGGTATCCAATTGTTTTAATTCTTTGGTTTACCATTTAATCCAACTCACAAAAATTTTCAAAAGTGATTTTTATGTAAATTCCCCACATCACTGGGGACTGGACACGAGGACTTGCTTAGCCCTTACTCCTAGATGAAACGAACGACAACTGCCCCAGAGACTTAGCGGTTACGAGCCAAGTCCCTATATGGAGTGCAAGTTTGAGTGGGGTTTTTCGTGGTATCGACAGTTTTGAGTGTGAGAAAGGTTGTGACGTGATAGATTAAATAATGCTTATTCCCTTCGTAGAAAAAAATTTGATATTGCACGGACAACCTACTCAGCTACCAGGCAGAACCGTGGGACCAAGTACTTTTCAGTACAAAGTCCAACTATTCTGATCCCATAAGTGTTCCTTTCGTGGGGTACACCAAAAATGAAAATTCATGTTTTTCAGGTTAACCCAAAAATCATCAACAATCACCTACGTTTGCCTCCCATAATCGATTTAAGTATCATTAGTTATTGGTAATACTTGGATCGATAATTAGCCATTTTAGAAAATTGAGTTATTCGGATCGATGTGAGCGCGTATATGTGTATACGCGGTAGCATAGTCGTGCCGGAGGGCCGCTGCAGACCACCCATGCCCTGTCCCACCCATTAATCTCCTACTCCGCGAGGTCTGATTAATGTAAGCAAGCATGGTGATTCGTGCTTTTATTATTTATTTATTTTTTTTTATCGCGAGCGCAATGTGACCTGCACCTCGGCCATACCATCGGCTATGATTAAGGAGGTGAATGCATTGGGAGATTGCGCATTTACGGGAAATACCCAATCGCCCAATGCCCTCCGTTACATGATCAAAAAGAAACTTGTATTTCATAAAAAATATGATCCTCGGGAAAAAGTGTGGTGGTCTACCACAACCCAGCAAAACTTTCAAATTTTCGAAATTCGCGATTTAAAAAATTATTCTGATGATAAAGGAACTAATATTTCATCAAAAAATATGGTCCCGAGGTCAAAGTGTGTAGGCCAATAATTGGTTCGCACGCCTAGCACAACCCAAGACATCTTTCAGATTTTCAAAATTTCAAAATTTTTTTAATTAAAAAATTTTCTGATGAAAAGGAAACTTGTATTTCATCAAAAAATATAGTACTAAGGAAAAAGTTTGTGTGGATATAATGGTTTCGCACGCCTAGTACAAACCAGCACTACTGTCAGATTTTCGAAATTCAAAATTTTTTTATTTCAAAAATTATTCTGATTAAAAGGAAACTTGCATTTCATCAAAAAATATTGTCCTGAGGAAAAAATGTGCAGAACATTATGTATTTCGCACGCCTAGTACAACCCAGCACAACTTTCAGATTTTCTAAATTTCAAAATTTTTTTAATTAAAAAATTTTCTGATGAAAAGGAAACTTGTATTTCATGAAAAAATATGATCCCGAGGTAAAAGTGTGTAGGTCAATAATTGTTTCGCTCGCCTAACACAACGCAACATAGCTTCCAGATATTAGAAATTTCAAAATTTTTGTATTTCAAAAATTATTCTGATGAAAAAGAAACTTGTGTTGCATCAAAAAATTTGGTCCTGAGGAGAAAGTGTGCAGGGCATCAATTGTTTCGAACGCCTAGCATAACCCAGCACAACTTTCAGGTTTTCGAAATTTTAAAATTTTTTAAATTCAAAAAATATTCTGATGAAAAAGAAACTCGGATTTCATCAAAAAATTTGTTCTTGAGGAAAAAGTGTGTAAGGCTTAAATCGTTACCTACGCCCAGGGAAACCCAGCTTCATTACCAGATTTTAGTAATTCGAAATTTATGGATAACAAAAATTATTCAGATGAAAAAGAAACTTGTATTCCATCAAAAAATATGGTCCTGAAAAAAAGTGTATTGAGTAATATTTGATTCGCAGGACTAGCACAACCCAGCACATATTTGAGATTTTCAAAATTTCAAAATTTTTTTGAATAAAAAATTTTCTGATGAAAAGGAAACATGTATTTCATCAAAAAGTATGGTACTGAGGAAAAAGTGTGTAGGGCAATAATTATTTCGCAAGGCAAACATAAACCAGCACAACTTTAAAATTTTCGAAATTTGCTATTTCAAACACTGTTTAGGGCAATAATTGTTTCGCACGCCCAGGAAAACCTAGCTCCATTGTCAGATTTTAGTAATTTAAAATTTTTCGATAACAAAAATTATTCTGATGAAAAAGAAACTTGTATTACGTCAAAAAAAAATGGTCCTGTGGAGAAAGTGTACAGGGCATTAATTATTTCGCACGCCCACGAAAACTGAGCAAAACTTTCAGATTTTCGGAATTTCGAAATTTTTTAAATTCAAAAAATATTCTGATCAAAAAGAAACTTGTATTTCATCAAAAAATATGGTACTGAGGAAAAAGTTTGTGTGGATATAATGGTTTCGCACGCCTAGTACAACCCAGCACTACTTTCAGATTTTTAAAATTTCAAAATTTGTTTGATTCAAAAATTATTTTTATGAAAGAGAAACTTGTATTCCATCAAAAAATTTGTTCTTGAGGAAACAGTGTGTAAGGCTTAAATCGTTTCGCACGCCCAAGGAAACCCAGCTGCATTACCAGATTTTAGTCATTCAAAATTTTTGCATAACAAAAATTATTCTGATGAAAAACAAACTCGGATTTCATCAAAAAATATGATCATGAGGAAAAAGTGTGGTGGGCAATAATTTTTTCCGCACGCCCAGGAAAACCCAGTACTATTGTTAGATTCTATTAATTCGAAATTTTTAGATAACAAACATTTTTCTGATGAAAAAGAAACTCGGATTTCATAAAAAAAATATGGTCCTAAGGAAAAACTGTGTTGGGCAATATTTTTCGGCAAAGCCTAGGAAAACCCAGCGCCATTGTCAGATTTTAGTAATTCGAAGTTTTTGGATTTCCAAAATTATTCTGATGATAAAGGAACTAATATTTCATCAAAAATTATGGTCCCAAAGAAAAAGGGTGTAGGTCAATAATGGCTTCGTACGCCTAGCACAACCCAGCACATCTTTCAGAATTTCGAAATTTCAAAATTTTTTTAATTAATAAATTTTCTGATGAAAAGGAAACTTGCATTGCATCAAAAAGTATGGTACTGAGGAAAAAGTGTGTGTGGATATAATGATTTCGCACGCCTAGTACAACCCAGCACAACTTTCAGATTTTGGAAATTTCAAAATTTTTTTAATTCAAAAATTATTCAGATGAAAAAGAAACTTGTATTACGTCAAAAAAAAATGGTCCTGTGGAGAAAGTGTACAGGGCATTAATTATTTCGCACGCCCACGAAAACTGAGCAAAACTTTCAGATTTTCGGAATTTCGAAATTTTTTAAATTCAAAAAATATTCTGATCAAAAAGAAACTTGTATTTCATCAAAAAATATGGTACTGAGGAAAAAGTTTGTGTGGATATAATGGTTTCGCACGCCTAGTACAACCCAGCACTACTTTCAGATTTTTAAAATTTCAAAATTTGTTTGATTCAAAAATTATTTTTATGAAAGAGAAACTTGTATTCCATCAAAAAATTTGTTCTTGAGGAAACAGTGTGTAAGGCTTAAATCGTTTCGCACGCCCAAGGAAACCCAGCTGCATTACCAGATTTTAGTCATTCAAAATTTTTGCATAACAAAAATTATTCTGATGAAAAACAAACTCGGATTTCATCAAAAAATATGATCATGTTTTTCGCAGGCCTTGCACAACCACGCAAAAACATTCAGATTTTCTAAATTCAAAATTTTTTATTTCAAAAATTATTCTGATGAAAAAGAAACTTGTATTTCATCAAAAAATATGGTACTGAGGAAAAAGTCTATAGGGCAATAATTGTTTCGCACGCCTAGCACATTCCTGCTCAACTTTCACATTTTCAAAATTTCAAAATAGTTGTATTTTAAAAAGTATTCTGATGAAAAAGAAACTTGTATTTTGTCAAAAAATATTTTCCTGAGGAAAAAGTGTGTTGGGCAATATTTTTCCACACGCCCAGGTAAACCCAGCACCATTGTCAGATTTTAGTAATTCTAAATTTTTTATTTCAAAAATTATTCTGATGAAAAAGAAACTTATATTTCATCAAAGATTTGATCCTGAGAAAAAAGTGTATTAAGCATTAAGTGCTTCGCACGCTTAGCGCAATCCAGGACAACTTTTAGATTTTTGAAATTTAAAATTTTCGGATTTAAAAAATTATTCTGAAGAAAAAGAAACTTGTATTGCATCAAAAAATTTGGTCCTGAGGAGAAAGTGTGCAGGGCATTAATTGTTTCGAACACCTAGCACAACCCAGCATAACTTTCAGGTTTTCGAAATGTCAAAATTTTTTTTGATTAAAAATTATTCTGATGAAAAAGAAACGCGGATTTTATGCAAAAATATGGTATGGAGAAAAAAGTGTTTAGAACGATAATTGTTGCGCACACATAGGACAACCCAGCACAACTTTAAGGTTGTTGAAATTTTAAAATGTTTTGATTTTAAAAATTATTCTGATGGAAAAGAAACTTGTATTTTGTCAAGAAATATGGTCCCAAGGAAAAAGTGCGCAGGGCAATAATTGTTTTGCACGCATAGTACAACGCAGTCCAACTTTCAACTTTTCTAAATTTCAAAATTGTTGTCTTTCAAAAATTATTCTAATGGAAAGGAAACTTGTATGCTTTTGAGCGGAGGTAGAAACAAGAGTTGCTGGTTAGTGTGTGATCACCAGTGATAAGTGCTGTATAGTGATACGAGGAGGTTGCGCTCCTGAAAAGGTAAACGTTCGTAGAGATCGCTTCAATTGATCAGTATTCCTCCTTTTCTCTTGACATGAGAGGATACGTTACTGGGAGGTGTTGGTCCTATCTCTGGAGGCGCGCTTACGGGCTTCATTGTCCAGCGATGCGTCCCGTTCGGACATTCCTTGAGGTGTGTTCTTTTGACTCGAGGGAGGCGGCAACTGCATCCGCTTAACCTCCCCCTTGATGAGTCGGTTCCACGCCACGTTAGTCCGTCCATCAACGTTGGCGCGACGCGTCAGTCATCCGCGGTGGAACGGAGATAGTCGGTGACCCAGTGAGGCTGGGCGAGAAGAATTCCGGAGAGCCGACGGCCGATAAAAGTAGGACGTCGGAGTTGGGACTCCCCTCTGGCGCGGTGGCGGCTGACGGCGAAGGTGGCGTCTCCGGAGATGTAGGTAATGCTGAAGCGGCGGTCTCGGTCGGTATAGTGCTGCTAGATGGCTCAGGAAGCTGTGGGCTTAGTGCGCTGATAATACAGTATGATGCGTAAGGCTCTCGGTAGTGGCGGAGAATTGGGGTAAATCACTACGACGATGGTGCCCTGATATGGTCCGGATGGAAACACGTGACGTCCTTCCGGGCAGAATGTAGGCAGAGGGAGAGAGACGGAATTCTCTCGCTCCCTTGGAGGTCCCCGACGACGTGGGGCTAGGGTACCCGACTTTCCCCTCTTCTTCTCCAGTAGTAGGCTGGCATCCCTTGATCGGGCAGCCGTCCTTGGGTTGTCACCGGTTCCCTCTGGGCGTTGATGAAGGCACCCTGGTACTTATTGACGGGGGCTAGTCCACAGCCTTCCTTGACTGATCCGGCGGAAGTGAAAGTAGCGGTGCAGTTTAGCGGAGCGACGTTCTCTTCACTGCCCGTGAACTCGATGGCCGGGGTGGCTGATCTGGCCCGGCGTTCTTCGTACGTCCTTGCCCACTCAAGGGTACACTTTTGACGCGATGATCTCCTCCCGCATTGCCGAACCCCCTGGGCCGGTTACCTCTCTCCTTGCCCACCGACGTTCGCGGCGAACTGCTAAGCAAGATGCGGCGGTGCACGCTTTCTCTGCTGCGACACAGGCGGCTCAGAAGTCGGGCAGCGAACTTGCACCTCCTCTGCGTTTCCGCGTACCGTCGGCTTGATCTTTCAGGTTCCCGTTGGCTGGCGGAATGTCGTCGGAAAATGGCCCTCTCCCTTGGACTTCGGTGGCGGGCAGTGCGCTGAGAACGGCGCGCGCTGTCGTCCCTTCTGGACATAAGTTGCCTGAAACATACACACAAACGAACACACACCAACGATGAACGAGGCAGTGACAGTTAAGATCACTTCGAGACTGACTAAAGGAATATCCTACGTAATAGAGTGTCGGCCTACGAATTGACAACACAAAATTAAGATTAAACGAAAGAAAGGTTAACGTTTAGAAAGTAAAGAACAATTCGTGATGTAACACGAGGAAACACAACACTGTCACTGCACTTTTCACTTCGGGGTCTGCTGAGACGGGTACGATGGGTTTCCAACGAAGAAAAAAAATCGTCGATTTCGAGAGTGGATCTCTTTATTTTTCTGCTTCGCGTACAACTCCTTCGGGAGAACCCTTGCGCGTCTACTCCCTGTATAATGATGCTGGGCTAAATTCTAAAAATCGAACGAGCGCGGAGGTGCTTCGTCGAAAATCGGATGCTGAGTGTCAGGCAGGCTCGAATTCGCACTATTTACGTGTCTGGGCGCACGGAGTCGCGAGAGCAGTGGGGATACCGGGTCCGCCGGTTGGTCGGAAAATCGAGCGTGGGGATGAAAATTTCGATTGATTGGTCGTGATTTCGCCGATTCGCTTGGGAGAGCGCAAAATGAACTTGTAACTGAGCTTGCCTCGCGTCACCGTGCGTCAAATCTACTCTTTTCTTAACTGTCTTTTTAAATTTTAGTTAGAGTTTAAAAAAAAAATTTCGGCTTGCCGAAAAATGATGATATTTTAACCTAGGTTTTAAAACGATCCTAGCTTCATAATTCAGAAAAAATTATGAAGCTAGGTCAAACGGAAGAAAAGTTCGGGGTTTATTGTTTATAAATTTTGTTTGAGGTTAGTTTAAAAGATTTCTTTATAATATTTAAGTAAAGTCTAGATCACCGAACTATCGTTTTGTTTCAACTTAGGTAATTTTCACTTATTGCTAATGTTATCAAAAATATACGAGTGACTAACTGGCTACTTATTTTACTTATTTACTACTCTATTTTCTACCCTATTCTGTTATTTCCTATAATTTAAATTTGTTTATTGATGTACGTGTAGACACAAGTTCGTGTGCACGTACATCAATAGTTTTGTACTTAATTTAATGGTCCGAGGAGAGTGCGATTCAAATTCCCAACTCTGAAAAGTCCTAAGGTTTATTTATTTAATTTAATGCGTTGTTGGCCTTCCTTCATAAATTTTAAAATGGGTAATTGCTTATTTAATATGTTTCATTAAACTGTTTGGCCTAGATACTATTTTCCCATATAAGCTGAGCTCCCTGGCGACGCTGGGCCATGCGGTAGAAAAGAACGGATAGAGAGATTGAGAGAGAGAAAAGAATGACAGGAAAAAGAGTAAAGAGCGCGCGTAAGAGTGAGAGAGAAGAACCGAAAAGGCGTACGTTTCGACACAGCACAACTTTCAGATTATAAAAATTAACGATTTTAAAAATTATTCGAATGGAAAAGAAACTTGTATTTCATCAAAAAATATGGTCTGAAGTAAAAAGTGTGTAGGGCAATAATTGTTTCGCGCATTTAGTGCAACCCAGCTCAAGTTTCAGATTTTCTAAATTCGCAATTTCCAAATTTTTTGTTTTCAAGAATTATTCTAATGAAAAAGAAACTTGCATCTCATCAAAACATATGGTCCCGAGAAATAAGTGTGTTGAGCAATAATTTTTTCGCACGCCTAGCACAACGCAGCATGACTTAAAGATTTTTAAAATTTCAAAATTTTTTGATTTTAAAAATTACTCCTATGAAAAAGAAACTTGTACTTCATCAAAAAATATGGTCCTGAGGAGAAAGTGAGTAAGACATAAATTATACCGCACGCCTTGCACAACCGCGCACAACTTTCAGATTTTCGAAAATTCAAAATTTGAGGATTACAAACATTATTCTAAAGAAAAAGAAAATAGTATTTAATAAAAAAATATACACCTGACTAAGAAGTGTGTAGAGCGATCATTGTTTCGGACAAATATGATAACCCACCACAGCTGTCAGATTTCAGAAATTAGCGACTTTTAAATTTTTTGATTTAAAAAATTATTCTAATGAAAAAGAAGCTTGTATTTCTTTTCTACCCCGGCTACGATACCAAGCCCTGATGGGGATAGAGAAACAGTGACACGATGTCGTCAGAGAGAGAGAGAGAGAGAGAGAGCTGCGCTGTTGTACGCGGGAGAGTAGATCGAGGGTTCCGTCATGCGTTATCCTCGGCGCTATATAAGCGTACGTTGGAACTCGCAGTACTGAAAGGTGTGGCCCGGACGTCACGCGTCCTCCGTTGGGGTTCCTCCTGGAACCGGCGATAGTCCCGTTGAAGAGCGGTCCCCGATGCGACGAGACGCCCGTCAGCGTCGAGGGCGTCCCTTACCCTGCACACTCTCAGTATTGACGACTGATGTGCGACTCAAGGGTAACGGGTTGACGCTAATAGAAGGGAGACCTCAGCAGCTCCTTTCGAGTCGTCTGCACTCCGTAGCCGCCCGTTAATTTACCACTGACACAACACTGTCTTCGCGGCTAATTCGCGTTATCCGACACACCGAAAAAGAAAGAAAAGACTAAATCGAGAAGCTGGACGGCAAACGACGCACTGTCGTCCTGCAAAGGGTGAGGCACTACGAACTAAACAACTAGAACTGAAAGACTTCGTTGTGTTTTAATGGTAATTTCGTTTATTCTGAAGCTTAAATTTGTGTCACAGCGAGAGGTGTCAAGCGCGTGAAGACCTTGGTGGTTTCGAATTATCGACTGTTAGTTTCTGTCGATCCTGACTCTCGCTAGCCGAGTGGGGACGCGTTCCGAGCCCGCCGATTGGCTGCGAGAGCGACAACGAAGTCGCACCCAAGCGAAGGAGGTCCTCAGCCTGGTGCACCTGCCTCGTTCCACCGCGCGTCGACTCTACTCTACGCTAAGTCTAATGTTTTTGCTGAAATGTTTATTAGAAAATTTAAAATAATAATCGTACACTAAAATTCATAAAAATAAAACTCTATACTTAACTTTATCCTAGCTTCATGATTCCAAAGGAATCATGGAGCTAGATCAAATAGGACGAGATTAGAGAAATAGGTTGTTATTGTTTTAGGTAGTAACAACTCTCCCGAACAATCGCCCTATTTAATAGTTAATGTATCTTAATAATTATTTTACTTATATAATAATGAATGGCCTTGATTAATTCCCTTTGATAATAAGTTTGTTTAGCCTAACTATTTGTAGAATCGACTTAACTTATCGAGTTGCGCAAGTTCTTCGATTTTTCTTAATAATTAATTTCATAACCCTAATTATTGACTAGATAGTCCAAAGGAAGTTGTGCTAAAATTTAAGTTACGTACATGTATTTGAATTAATGTGTTAATTGCCCTTATTCTATTACATCATGGTCTTCAGTAACGGTTAATAACATTTGGCATTTATTAATTATTCTTGAGAAAGTTTTGCCGTTGGATCGCACTCGTTATTTGGTGATTGAGCTCCCCGGTTCTGACTGCCCATGCGATGAAAAAGGACGGATAGAGAGAAGAATTGAGAGGCAAAAGATTTAGGAAAGAGCGTGCATTAGAGTGATAGAGAGAACCGATGGCGTACGTGACTCAGCCCGTCGCTAAGTTTTCTTCGACGGCAAACACGGCCCGCGCACGTGTTTGGCAGGCTGTCGCCACTCAGTCCGGGGAAATTTTCCGGCAATTAAAATCCCATTACTAAAGGGCCTGAAAATAGGAAGGGTAGGCTAACTCGTCCCTTAGATTCTCGAAAATCAGATATTGGTCACGTAGGCTATTTCACTCAGGTTTGCCTTTTCAAAACTTGAGTGAGATTTTACGTAGGCCAATTTTTTAATTTCCGAGGTTCTCATCTGTGCCTACTGACATACAACATATTTTATAAAAAATATAATCCTGAGGAAAAAGTATGTTGGGCAATAATTGTTTTGCACACCTGGCACAACGCAGCACAACTTTCATATTTTCAAAATTTCCAAATTTTTCGTTTTCAGGAATTATTCTAATGAAAAAGAAACTTGTATTTCATTAAAAAAATGGTCTTGAGGAAAAAGTGTGTGTGGTTTTAATCGTTTCGCATGGCTGGTACAACCCAGCACAACTTTGAGATTCGAATGGAAAAGAAACTTGTATTTTATCAAAACATATAGCCGCGAGAAAAAAGTGTGTTGAGCAATAATTGTTTCGCAAGCCTAGCACAACGAAGCACAACTTTCATATTTTCGAAATTTCAAATTTTTAGTTTTCCAGAATTATTCTAATGAAAACGAAACTTGCATTTCACCAATATAATGGTTTCGCATGCCTAGTACAGGCCAGCAACACTTTGGGATTTTTGAAATTCGCGATTTCAAACATTATTCTGATGAAAAAGAAACTAGTATTTCATAAAAAAAAATATGGTGCCGAGGAAAAAATGTGTAGGCAAATAATTGTTTTGCACACATAGGACAACCCAGCACAGCTATCCGAATTCAGAAACTCGCAATTTAAAAATTTTTTGATTTTAAAGATTATTCTAATGAAGAAGAAACTTGTATTTCATCCAAAAATATGGTCCTGAGGAAAAAGTATGGTGGGCAATAATGGTTCGCACGCCTAGCACAATCCAGCAGAGATTTCGGATTTTTGAAATCCGCAATTTCAAAATTTTTTGATTTCCAAAATGATTCTAATGAATTAGAATCTTGTATTTCATGAAAATGTATGGTCCTAAGGAAAATTGTACTAGGCAATAATTGTTTTGCACGCCTCGCACGTTATGGCACAGAGTTCAGATTTTCGAAATTCCAAATTTCAAAATTTTTTGATTTCTTAAATGATTCTAATGAAAAAGAAACTTATACTTCATCAAGAAATTTGATTCTAAGGAAAAATTGCGTAGGGCATTAATTGCTTCGTACGCCTAGCACAACCAAACACAACTTTCAGATTTTCGAAATCGGCAATTACAAAATTATTGTATTTTAACAAATATTTTGATGAATAAAAATCTTGTATTTCATGAAAATGCATGGTCCTGAGGAAAATTGTACTAGGCAATAATTGTTTTGCACGTCTCGCACGTTATGGCACAGATTTCAGATTTTCGAAATTCGAAATTTCCAATTTATTTGTTTTCAAGAATTATTCTAATAAAAAAGAAACTTGTATTTCTTCAAAAATATGGTCTGGACATTTTCACCAAAAATATAGTCCTGAATCGAACGTGTAGAGGACAATAGTTATTTTACATGCCTAGCACAACCCATCACATATTTTAGATTTTCTACATTTACATTTTGTACATTTTTGTTTGTAATGTCACAAAAAATGTGCTTTTGTGAATTTGGGTTCAAATTTCGACTTTTTGAAAAATCCTTTACGGCACAAGTGAGCACAAACCTAGCACAATTCAGCACAACTTTTGTTTTTTTGAAAAAATAATATGGCGTTGCTAACTTCTGGGACATATGTAAACGGAGGACATTACGGAATTTTATTAAAATTTCACTTTCAGTGATGTAAAATAAAATAGGGTAATATTTGAAACAAAATATCAGTTATTAATATAAGTTCAATATAATTTAATTCGCTATACAGTAGGAAATAATACAGCTATATAATAAAGATTACCTCACAGTTTCGATCAAAGAAAACAAAGTCTGAATAGTGCCCTTCTCAATAGTGTGGGGATATTGATAGCCTCACTACAGCGATCTTTGTAAATGTAATTATAAACAAAGACCTTAATTTAATCACTATAATGACGTAATAAATGACCAACTAAAAAATACCACCCTTTTTCCTTGGCATGATTCTCCCCCGGAACCGCTCTCGCATTAGTTCAGGGGGGTGGTGACGTTCTATAGCCGTTCCTCGGCTCTCCTCTATTGTCCCAGTTTGGGCTTCTTCTGCAGGTATGGACTTCTTCTTGGACCTGCCCAGCTACGTTGGTAGCTTGTGCGTCCGGGAGGCTTTATCAGCGAGGGTACCTCCCTATACGCCAAGCACCTCATTGTCCCTGGTGGGTGATCTGTCCAGGACTTCTCTTTTTTTGCGGCAAAAAGGTAGCACTGCGGCTTACTTACGCACGCCGCAGCCCTATGGCCCTCTTTCCCACATCTTCAGCAGGACTTCGCTCGGTCAGGTTCCCCGCAACTGGCTATTCATGTGCCCAAAGCCTAAGCAGCAGTAGTAGCGTACAGGAGACCCAATCAACCTTCAGGTATCCCGCACGCACCAGTCTCGCCACCAACTCTTCTGTCAGCTCCACGAAAGCCCTCAGATTGCATCTAAAAGATTTTTTCGTGAGGCAGGTCTTAAAATACCCCAACGGTCTGTTACTGAAGTGGCTTCTTAAGGCCGCTTCGACCTCCTCAGCGTCGATAGTTGGATCGAGGTCTAGGACCTCTTCCTCTGTGCGTTGCACGAGCTCACGCACGTTACCTCCTAACCGACCGCCTTCTTAATGGCTGCTGAAAACTCATTTGAGCCTTTCACTTTTAGCCTGCCTGGCCCCTCTGACCTCTGCGATCAGGGCATCAGGCCCTACTTTCAGCTTGAGGTCCTTGATGACCTTCGCGTAGCGCAGACCCTTGACGGTTTGATTAGAGCCGCCTCGGGTCGTGCTCGCCTCTTATCCTAGCGGTTCTTCTTACATTCTCGACGAGGTCCCTATGGAGCGCTTCGCTCGCAATTGACCTATCGTGCAGTGTATTGACCAAACGCTCTGTCTTCTTTTAGGCCTTTTTACGTAGTTCCATAAGTTTTTCTTGTAGCTCTATGAGAAAATGATGCTGCTTCATGGTTGTCGTTTCCATGTCCGCTACGTCCCTCTTATTAACAGACTTCTCCCCTTCCTCCGTCACGTCCAAAAGACCACCCAACTCCTCACACACACACACACACCTGTTTTGTTTTTCTTTGTTATTCTCCATGCCGTTCCCACGAGTTGCTAGGGAAGTAAAAGTCCACCCCTGTAGGGCCCTGCATGGGGGGTAAGGTGTAAATACTCTTGTGCCATTCAGTCCTCGGCACGGTTGTTAATACCTTAACTTGGGTGTTTTTTTCACAGAGTATCCTTCAGCCGGGTCTGTTTGGTCCGCGAGGCGTATCTTATTTCCACTTTACCCTCTGTTTCCAGCGAGCATTCCCCTATCCGCCACCTGGGGACGCGCTACGTATGGGTTACGGACTCCCACCCTAGAAAGGTCATCCACTAGAACACACATATACCCACTTTAAATTAAACAATTACATTAAATTACAATACATTACATACTTTATACTCGAACTCTTGAACGATATTAACGCTTTTAAAAATCAAAAACGATATGTGAAGGGTTTCGAACCACCTAATATAAGTTTATCGCGTTCGATCGCTAACGGCTAAACCTCAAGGCTAACTTAACACTTAAAGTTAAAGTACGCGTACCTCTAAAATGTCGGTAGTGTGCCAGAGCTCTTCCGGGCAGTATACTGTGACAGTGGTGCGAAACTCGAACTTCAAGAAAATAAAGCTTACAAATGTTGTTGAGATGTTTTAAAATGACGAGAAATGGTATATTTAATTAACGTGAAAACATTTTTTTTTTTTTTTTGAGAAAAATATTTTTATGTTTAATTCAGGCATATAGACTGAATGGCGCTTTGGCACATAGTTTTGGCGATGAAAAACAAGCTTAAGTACGTTAACCATCCATTTTGGACAAAAATGCAAAAAGTTGGTTAGCTGAGAAAGCAAGTAGAAGAATTGCACAGAGAACTAACGTCGGTAAAGAACGAAAAAGATGATAAAATGAAGCAGATGGAAGAAGAGATAAGAGGCGTAACGAAAGGGCGGAACCAAGGGTTGAAAAGGTGGAGGGCAGGTCGGAAATAAAATTAGTTCAGGGGAGGGGGCGAGAAGCAAGGTGTTTGGGAGAGGGTGAATAACATGATAGAAGAGAAAGTGGGAAAGCGTGGGACTGAAGAGGAGGCGAGCGCGGAGAGGGAAAGGATTAGGGCAATGGAGTTAAGGAGAGAGAGAAGAATAAAGGCAGATAGGAGAAATAATGTGGTGATATGAGGATTAAAGTTAAAGAGCGAGGAAAAAAGGAGGGAGTGAAAGCGCTGTTACAAAGCATAGAGTAGGTTAATGGCAAGATAGGGAAAGTCAGTATGGAGAAGAGAAAGGAGAATGAAGTGGCGGTTGTGGAATTGGAGAGCTGGGAAGAAAAATTTGGGGTAATGCGTAACAAAAATAGGATAAAGGACAAGAAGGTTTTCATCGATCAAGATTTGACGAGTAAGGAAAGGGATGTGTAGAGAATGCTAAACCATAGGGCTACGAAGGAGAAGAAAGAAGGGACAGCGGTGAAGGTAGAGTACCCGAAAAAAATAGAGGAGAGAATGTGGGTCCGAGATGAGGAGAAGGGGGTTTTGAAGGAAGTGCAGGGGAATTTGTTTCGCGGGAAGTAGGGTAGGAGTAAAGCAGTGCGGAAGTGTGTTAAAGATGCTGTACTGGAACATAGCATGGGTAAAAAAGAAGGATTAGGATTTCTGCAGGTATATCCAAGAACTTGATGAGGTGGGGTTGATTGAGACGTGGGTAAAGAGAAAGGAATGGGATAGTGTAGAGACAAAGTTGCAATCCAAAGTTAGGGATGGATTAGAGGAAGAAGTTCATGGAGAGGGAGAGGGACAGGGCGTGCAAATGAGGGTAGTAACGATAGGGGGGGTAACACGCAGGTTTGTGACTATGTACATTAAGGATGGGACGAAAATGGTTAAAGAAAGAGTGGAAGACGTACTAGGAGAGAGAGAAGATGGTATGGTGGTACTAGGGGGGGGGGGGGGATTTAATGTGAGAATGGAG
>JAAAKG020037426.1:0-19209 GCA_010014905.2 Druon quercuslanigerum
GTCAAAAATAGCCCAAAATTGGAAAAAATTCAAAAAATCAAATCTGAAACTCTCAGAAGTAAAACGTTGATAAGACTAAGTGACGATAACTAACCTTTGCAACATATTCATATTGTCAAGAAGGCTCTAACAAGTCTGAAACACTTGCTTCCAGGATGAGTCATCGGGCAGTTACTTAAAAGTGCACTCAGAAAACAGATTCTTCGAATCGAAGAAAAGTGTCGTTGCGAAATATTCCTTGGCTCTCAGAAGAAACTTTTTTTATTTAAAGAATTTTTTTTTCTATTCAAACATATTTCTTTGGTCTAAACCAAGACAAAAGTTTTTCCCTTCCAATACAAATTTTTCTTTAATTTTACAATGAAGCGAGTTTCTTAATACTGAACAGAGTTTTGTTCAAATGAAAAAAACTCGTGTGTAAGAAACAGTTTATTTAAATTAAGACAAATATTTTTCTGATCGTAGTTATTTTGAAATTTAAAATCAACTCGTGTGTTGTATGCGAATGACGCAATATTTGCGCGCGTCATTAAATTAAATTATCGGATATTCGTAATTGGCGGAGAATTTAACTTTCGCTTATTTTCGAATATTTAAACAATGATCAATATTTTACTCTCATAGTCAGAATTCCACACAAAGAGAATTTTCAGGTAAAAATTATTAATTTTCCAGAATCATTTATGAGAAAAAAAATATAGAAGAAGTTAATTTTCTCTGTGTCATTGAACAACTTTGAAGTGGGTCATTAGTCATATAATTACTCATTAGCCACTTTATTATCTTATCAATATTCCATCACGGAAGACGAACTTGAAAACCTCTTTAAAAAAACTGGGTGATAAACGAACAAGTAATCTTCTAATGGTGACACTTTAAAGACATACTATAAAATGAAATGACACATTAGTTTATTAATTCGTAGAAATGTTCTAATAAACTGAGGAATTTAGAGTCTCAGATATTATTATTATTATTATTATTATTATTATTAGGGTGCAAAATGGGTTTATTGTCTAAGAAAATTACTTTAAAAATTAAATCTAGAGTGTAATAAAATGTTTTAATAAAATTATAACTTTTTTATTATTGTAATTCTAAAAAAATTTTTTTTACTATTTTAGAGTAGTAATAATTTTTCTCTTACCTAAAAACGTTAATTTTCAACTAAGAACATTTTTTTCAATTTAATACTTGAATCTTAAAAAAAAGAGAAAAAAGTAACTTTTAACCAATCAGTTGAATGTTCAATAAAACATTTGAGATTTTCATAAAATTGTGGAATTTCAAGCAAAAAAAAAAACAAATTTTCTACAAAATATTTGATATTTCTACCTATAAAAATTAAACAACTTGGATTTTTAAACCCAAAAATAAAATTTTTCGACAAAAAAGTTGATTTTCCAAAAAGAATAATTAATTTTCTATTAAATAATTTAATTTTTTAAAAAAGAAAAAATTAACTTTCAACCAATCAATTGAATCCTTGAACTTAAAGCCAAGAAACAGAATTTTCTACAAAACAGCTGTATTAAAAAAAAAACAACAATTTTCAATCATAGAATTGAATTTTCAACCAAGAAATATTTTTCAGTGAAGAAGAAAAAGAAATTAATTAAATTAGTTGATTTTTCAATAAAAGAGTTGAGATTTCTATAAAATTGTGGAATTTCAAGCAAAAAAAAAAAATTTTATACAAAATATACGAGATTTCTGCCTATAAAAATTAAACAATTTGGAATTTTAAACCCAAAAATAAGATTTTTCCACAAAAAAGTTGATTTTCCAAAAAAAATTATTAACTTTTTATTAAATAGTTGAATCTTTAAAAAAAAAGAAAAAATTAACTTTCAACCAATCAATTAAATTGTTGAACTTTAATCCAAGAAACCGAATTTTTTAACAAAACAGTTGTATTTTTAAGCGAAAAAAAACAAACAATTTTTAATCATATAATTGAATTTTCAACCAAGAAATATTTTTCAGTGAAGAAAAAAATGAATTAAATTTGACTTTTAAACCAGAAAAGAAGATTTTTCTACAAAAATTTAACTTCATATTAAACATCTATTCTATTTACATCTTATAAAAAAGAAAAAATTAACTTTTTAATTATTGTAATTAAAAAAAAAAAAGTACTATTTTAGAGTACTAATAATATTTTCTTCCCTTCAGGATCAATCTTTATTGGCTAACTTCTTATTAAATCGTACAAAAAAAAAAATAAAAAAAAAATAATTTGTTTGTACAAAAATTCCTTCATTATTCTACTAATTTGTATTGGTGATCTTAAATTAATTTTCAAAACCAAGCAGACGAATTTTCATACAACAAAGATTGAACCTAATTCTTAAATTTTGAACCCAAAAATATGAATTTAAAAAAAATTTAATTAAATTTTTAAACCGAAATTTCGAATATTAAAAAAAAAATTTCTTTTAACAAAATAGCTGGAAAATTTCAACAAAAAATTTGCAAAACAGTTAAATTGTTTACAAAAATGTTGAATTTTCAACCCGAAATATTATGATTTTTCAAGCAAAAATAGACGGATTTTCTCAAAAATAGTTAAACTTTCAACTAAAAACTATAAGTTTTTAAAAATTTCTTTAACAGTTGAAAAAAATAAATTTACACTAAAATTTTTATTTGACAACAAAAAGTTTGGTTTGAAATTTAAATTTTTTAAAATTTTTATCACAAACAGAGGAATTTTCAGTAAAAAATTTGCAAAACAGTTAAATTGTTTACAAAAATGTTGAATTTTCAACCCCAAATTTTATGCATTTTCAAGCAAAAAAAGGAAGGATTTTCTGAAAAATAGTTCAACTTTCAACTAAAAACTATAAGTTTTTAAAAATCTGTTCAAAAGCTGAAAAAGTTTGCTTTTAAATTTAATTTTTTTAAATTATTATCACAGAGAAATTTTCCATCCGAAAAAAAGAAACTTTTATAATCCAGATGAAATAGTTAAATTTTTAATATAAATTAATATAAATATATAAATATAAATAGTTAATATAAATAGTTAAATAGTTAAATAGATCAAATAGTTGGATCCATTCCCAAAATAGAATGGTTTTTACAAACAAAAAAAAAAGAAATTTAAACCAAAAATAGAATGGTTAAATTTTCAGTTAAAAAATTATTTCACAAAAAGGAGGGAAAAGTCGTATTTTCAAGAAAATAGTTGAATTTTTCAAATCCAGGAAATAAATTCAAAACAAAAATGTAAAAACGGATACTTCAGCCAAAAAATATTTTAATTTTACATTAAGTTCAGTTTAATTTATTCAAAAAAAATAGTCGAATTTTTATCCTAAAAATTTGAAATTTCTATGAGAAAAATTAATTTTTGACCAAAAAGAAGCATTTTGTACAAAAAAGTTTAACTTTCAAACAAGAAGGTACCTAATTGTTTTAATTTCAAACAAAAAATAAGAATTTATATATAGAATAAGAATAATTTTCAACCAAAAATGGAATATTAAGATTTTGAATTAAAAAAATTAATTTTCAATAAAAATACGAATTTTTAAAGAAACAGTTAAATGCCCAAACAAAAAGTTTCTTCGAGCAAAAAAAACGAATTTTTAATAAAATACATGAATTTTGAAACAAATAGTTGAATTGTCTACCGAACTGTTGAAATCTGAAATAATTATGAATTTTCAACAAAAAATTTGATTTTTTAACTGAAAAATATTAATTTTCAACAAAAAGTTCATTTTTTTTAATTCTCAACCAAAATGGAATAATTTTACCCTAAAATTTGTGATATTTAAAGGAGAAGGTTCTTCTAGCAAAAAAAAGATAAAAAGTTTTTAAAAATACGTGAATTTTGAACCAAATAGTTAAACTAAAAAAGATAAATTTTCAAATAAAAAGTGCATTAGTACAAATTTCTGTTAAAAAATTAATTGACAACCAAGCAAAAAACTGGATTTTCCGAAAAATAGTTGAAATTACAAAAAAATAGTTGAATTTTGTACCTAATTGTTTAAATCCCCCAAAAAAAATAATAAATTTTTGAACAAAATTAATTTTTAACTCAAAAACTTGAATTTTTACGAAAGAGTTCATTTTTAACCAAATAGTTGAATTCCTAATCAAAAAGGAATAATTTTTAACCAAAAAAAGTTAAAAATTCAACCAAAAATGGAATATTAAGATTTTCAGTTAAAAAAATTAATTTTCAATAAAAATACGAATTTTTAACGAAACAAGAAGTTTTGTAGCAAAAAACGAATGTTCAACAAAATACATGAATTTTAAAACAAATAAGTAAACTGTCTACCAAACAGTTGAATTCTCAACCTAAAAGGAATAATTTTACCCCAATTTTTTTAAATTTTAATCCAAAAATAGGGCAGTTAAATTTGCAGTTAAAAATTTAATTTTCAACTAAGAAAAAAACGAATTAAAAAAAAAACAGTTACATTTGCAACCAAAGACATGAATCTTCAACAACAAAAAAAAACAAATAAATAAGTAACAGGAAATAAATAATACAAATAAAAAATTGTTGAACTTTCAGCAGACAAAAATACGAACTTTCTACAAAACAGATAATTTTTAACCCGAAAATACACATTTTTAACAGAAAAGTTAATTTCCAATCAAATAGTTGAATTTTAAACCAAAAAAGAATATTTTTGTACAAAAAAGTTTATTTATAATTTATAATTGTTTAAATTTCAAACAAAAAATAAGAATTTTCTGAAAAAATTAATTTTTAACTGAAAAATTTCAATTTTCCACAAAAGAGTTCATTTTTAACCAAATAGTTGAATTCTTAATCTAAAAAGAATAATTTTCAACCAAAAAATTGAAACTTCATCCAAAATGGAATAATTTCACACCCAAAATTTTTGAAATTTAAACCAAAAATAGGGTAGTTAAATTTTCAGTTAAAAACTAAATTTTCTACTAAGAAGAAAACGAATTTTTAAAAAACAGTTACATTTGCAACCAAAGAGATGTATCTTCAACAACAACAAAAAAACATTTTTTACAAAGTAAATTTTCAAGAAATCATTTGAATTTTGAAGTACTTTTTTTAATCCCTTTCTTTAACAAATTAATAGAATTTTTAAGCCGCAAATATAAACTCTCATCAACAAGCTTTGAATTTTTAATCAAAAACGATTTTTGAATCAAGAAATAAATAATAGGAATAAAAAATTGTTGAACTTTCAGCAGACAAAAATACGAATTTTATACAAAACAGATTCATTTTTAACCCGAAAATACACATTTTTAACAGAAAAGTTAATTTCCAATCAAATAGTTGAATTTTCAACCAAAAAAGAAGAATTTGGAACAATAAAGTAAAACTTTCAAACGAGAAGGTTCTTCTAGCAAAACAAGATAAAAGTTTTAAAAAATACGCGCATTTTTAACCAAATAGTTAAATTAAAAAAGATAAATTTTCAAATAAAAAGAGGATTAGTACAATTTTCTATTATAAAATTAATTTTCAAGCAAAAAAACTGTATTTTCAAAGAAATAATTAAAATTACAAACAAACACTTGAATTTTGTACCTAATGGTTTAGTTTTCCAACAAAAAAAAGGAACTTTCTAAACAAAAATTTTTAATTGAAAAATTTCAAATTTCTACAGAAGAGTTCATTTTTCACCAAATAGTTCAATTCTAAATTAAAAAGGAATAATTTTCAACCAAAAAAAATTCAAACTTCAACCAAAAATGAATTAAGATTTCCAGTTTAAAAAATTAATTAACAATAAAACTACGAATTTTTAACGAAACAAGAAGTTTTTTGTAGCAAAAAAAAGGCGAATGTTTAAAAAAATACATGAATTTGCAAAAAAAAAATAGTTAAAATGTCTACCAAACTGTTGAAATCTGAAAAAAAATTATGAATTTTCTACAAAAAATTTGACTTTTTAACTGGAAAATATAAATTTTCAACAAAAAGTTCTTTTTTTTAGTTGAATTCTCAATAAAAATGGAGTAATTTTAGCCCCAAAATTTTTGAAATTTAAACAAAAAATGGGGTAGTTAAATTTTCATTTAAAAACTTAATTTTCAACTAAGAAAAAAAAGAATTTTAAACAAACAGTTACATTTGCAACCAAAGAGATGAATCTTCAACAACAAAAAAATCAATTCTTTACAAAGTAAATTTTCAGCGAATCATTTCAATTTTTAAATGAATTTTGAATCAAAAACGATTTTTCAATCAAGAAATAAAATTGACCTTCAAAACAATTATTTAAATTTTCTACTAAAAAAATACGAATTTTCTAAAAAACACATTAATTTTTAACCCGAAAATATAAATTTTTAACAGAAAAGTTAATTTCCAACCAAATAGCAGAATTTTCAAACCAAAAAAGAATAATATAAATTTTTTTTTTGATTCAAATTTGTATACACAATAATTTCGTGGAAAAGGAAATTATAAAAAGGAAGATGTAAGAGAAGAGAAACAAACGCCGGTTCTTTCAAAACCTTCCTCGACCGTATCATCGGAACCGGTTTTCTCGACAGCATCATCCAAAAGTACATATCGACGAACCTTTCTCACCGTTACATCGAGCTTTACGAGAATCGAGTCCAAACAAATATTCCCTAGCCATTACAATCTTTCTTTTTCAAATTAAAAAAAAAAATGTTAATAAAAAATCAAAAAAGACATCTAGTTTGACAAATTGGCACAAAAAAACATAAAAAGAGAAAATTATATTTCCAAAAATAAGTGTGATCCAGTCAGAAAAAAATATTCTTTGATTCCAAAAAAATATCTTTAAGAAATATATTAATTTGCTGAAAAAGAAATTTTTGTTTTGATTCACAGTTTTTTTGTTACAATGAATTATTTTAAAAAAGTTTTTAATTATTTCCTTAATTTTGAAGTTATTTTTGGTTAAGCGAAAACAATTATTTTAAAAAATCAGTTTCTTTGATTCGCGTATTTTTTGTTTTAATTCAAAGAAATTTCTTTGGTTCGATAAACTAGTTTTTTTGTTCCAATGAAAAATTGTCATTGATTTTAAATTATATTTATCACTCTAAAGTTCTTTTTCGTTAAATGGAAACAAATCAGGATAAAAATATTTTTCTTATGCTATTCTTTTTTTTTGTTTTGGTAATGTCAAATTTTGCGATGAAACCGTGATTTCAAAATAAGCTCAAGGTCGAGACATCAAAACCGAGTCAAGCATTATCTTTCGCTAAATATTGGTTCAACAGAATGTAGATAAAACTTGGAATTTATGAGTCACAATGTCTCAAATGAGACTGAAAGTAAACGAAAGAATTTCAACTGCATCTGAAAAAAATATTATTTCCAATATAACTAAAAAAAAATTTAATTTTCAATCAAGAAAAATAATGTTTCAATCAAATGGTTGATTAAAAAAATTTATTTCAACCTGAAAAGAGGATTTTTTAAACCAAAAAGGCAAAAACTCGAAAATAAGAATTGTTCAACAAAAATTTAAAAAGAAAAATTAATTTTTAATAGAAATGTTATATTACCAAAAAAGGAAAAAAAACTTCCAACCAATCAGTTAAATTTTCAACAAAAGTTCAAATTTCTAAAAAAAAATGGTTAAATTAAAAAGAAAAAAAATTTGGTACAAAATAGTTGAATTTTCAAACAAAAAGACAAATTTTCAATTAGAGAATGGAGTTTTCTAACAAGAACAATTTTTCATTTTAAAAAATCACTCAATTTATACTTTTAAACCCAAAAATAAGAATTTCTCACAAAAAAGTTGATTTTCAAAAAAGAATAATTAATTTTCTATTAAATAGTTGAATCTTCAAAAAAAGAAAAAATTTACTTTCAACCAATCAGTTGAATTTTCAATAAAACAGTCGAGATTTCTATAAAATTGTGGAATTTTAAGCAACAAAAAAAAAACGAATTTTCTACAAAATAGTTGATATTTCTACTTATAAAAATTAATTTTCAACCAAGGAAAATTTTACATTCAAAAAGGAAAAGAAATTAAACAATTTGGACTTTTAAACCCAAAAATAAGAATTTCTCACAAAAAAGTTGTTTTTCAAAAAGAATAATTAGTTTTCTATTAAATAATTGAATCATAAAAAAAAGAAAAAATGAACTTTCAACCAATTAATTGAATTTTCAACAAAACAGTTGAGATTTCTATAAAATTGTTGAATTTCAAGCCAAGAAACCGAATTTTCTACAAAACAGTTTTATTTTTAAACAAAAAAAAAACAATTTTCAATCAAAGAATTGAATTTTCAACCAAGAAATATTTTTCAGTCGAGATGAAAAAAAAATCAATGAAATTTGACTTTTAAACCCGAAAAGAAGATTTTTCCACAAAAAGTTAAATTTCCATTAAATAGTAGAATCTTCAAAAAAAGAAAACATTAACTTTCCACCAATCAGTTGAATTTTCAACAAACCAGTTGGAATTTCTATAAAATTGTTAAATTTCAAGTCAAAGAGATGAATTTCCTACAAAACAATTGAAATTTTAATCCGAAATAATGATTTTTAACAAAAAAGTTAACTCTCTAAACCCAAAAATATGATATTTTTCAAAATAGTTGAATTTTCAAGAAAAACTAACTCGAAAAACTGAAAAAACTAAAAATTTATTTTTACACGCAGAAAAGAAAAAAACAGTCTTTTTAGACCAAATTTTATGTTTTCAAATAATGTTAAATGATTTTTTAATGATTTCTGTCATTACAATTTTTTAAATTAGATATTGGTACACAGGTCGTTGAAAATATATTTACAGCTATCTAGTTTCAAAGAAACAATAATTCGAGCATACTTGGCTGCGGATTGCGACAAAACCTATTATTTTCATTTTAAATAAAAGGTAACTTTAACACATTCTAAGTTTCTAAATTGTTCAGGAATTTTGAGATTGTAATTCAACAGGTTTAGAAAATCGGCTAGCGATTGAAAATCGAACCTTAAATTTTTTTACACAAAAAAATAATAATAATAAAGTGCCAAGTTAAAACCACGAAATGTCTTTTTTCTGACAGTGTCAATTGAAAACTTTGATTATGTTTTGAAACAATTTAAAAATCCGTAAATTTTAAAAACGGAACTAATAAAATAAGATTTTGTTCCTGGCTATCCTGTAAATGCAAAACAAAAAAAGACTATTATTAATAAAATTAATAAGAGTGACCAAGATATCGTTTAGTTTGCAGAGGACAATTTTAAAGTGCTACTGGCCACAAATTGCAACAGGCTTGGCTGCGGATTGCGACAAAAACTACTATCTTCATTTTAAATAAAAGATAACTTTTAACATTCTAAGTTTCTAAATAACCCACAAAATTTAACTAATTCAGAGTAAATCGATTGTAAATCGATTGAAAATCGAAACTTAATTTTTATTACAAAAAAAAAATAATAATAAAGTGTCAAATTAAAACCACGAAAGGTCTTTTTCTAACAGTGTCAATTGAAAACTTTGCTTAAGTTTTGGAACAATTTGAAAGCGACATCTTTCAGTTGACAATTTCAAAGTGATCCTGACCACAAATTGCAACAGGCTTGGCTGCGGATTGCGACAAAAACTACTATCTTTATTTTAAATAAAAGATAACTTCACACATTCTAAGTTTCTAAATAACCCAAAAACTTTTAACTAATTCCGAGCAAATCGATTGCGTAAAGCGATTGAAAATCGAACCTTAAATTTTATTACAAAAAATAATAATAATAATAAAGTGCCAAATTAAAACCACGAAAGGTCTTTTTTCTAACAGTGTCAATTGAAAACTTTGCTTAAGTTTTGGAACAATTTGGAACTGACATCTTTCAGTTGACAATTTCAAAGTGATCCTGACCACAAATTGCAACAGGCTTGGCTGCGGATTGCGACAAAAACTACTATCTTCATTTTAAATAAAAGATAACTTTTAACATTCTAAGTTTCTAAATAACCCAAAAAATTTAACTAATTCAGAGTAAATCGATTGTAAAGCGATTAAAAATCGAACCTTAAATATTTTTTACAAAAAGAAAAAAAATAACAATAATAAAGTGCCAAATTAAAACGGCGAAAGGCCTTTTTTCTAACAGTGTCAATTGAAAACTTTGCTTAAGTTTTGAAAGAATTTCGAACTGACATGTGTCAGTTGACAATTTCAAAGTGCCCCTGACCACAAATTGCAACAGGCTCGGCTGCGGATTGCGATTAAAAAAATTACGGAATGTTTTATCTTCAAAAAAAAGAAAAAAACGCGTAAAGTTTGATCGCATCGTAAGAAATAATAATTCTCACAAGCTGACATGGTCTTCATCCAAGAATTGATTGCGCAATAACCCTCCTAGAGATGTTTCCTGACAATCTCGATGAGTTGACTCTTGAGCACATCCGTATGTGATAGGGATTTCTTGCTCAGACGGCTAATTTTAAGAACAAATGGACTGCTCAATATAGGTAGGCCTTATCATGCACTAAAATTAACGAGGTCAGATCTCTGCAAACATCATATCCATTAGATATCCTGTCAAAGGTCAATAATTAGAGTACGTCCATTCGCCCAAAAATGCTCACAAAAGAGGGGAAACAGGATTATTTCACGAAAATGGGGAAATAATAAGAGTGGAAGAGGGGGAAATGGATGTTATCAGTCAAACGTGGCTACACCTCGAGGGCCGCATGCTCAACGCGTTAGTTGCATCAGGTTGCGTCATGCGTCCAAATCGAACAGAAATCGTTGAATTTTTAAGTAAAAAAGATTTTCTGCCAAAAGAGATGAATTTTCAACCCAGAAAGAAGAATTTTCAACAATAAACGATTCAAAAGGATCAACAAAATAATTAAATTTTCAACAAAAACCTAGAAATATGAATTTTTCAATAAAAAAAATACGAATTTTTAACAAAACAGTTGAATTTTTGAACAAAAAAGGCGAATTTTTAACAACACATTTGAATTTTCACCAAAATAGTGGAATTTAAAACAAAACAAAATTTATTTCCAACTGAAAAAGGTATTTTTTTTAACAAAAATTATTATATTAACCAAAAAAATGTAATTTTAACAAAATAGTTGAATATTCATCTAAATAAATGTTAAATTTGCATCCAAAAAAAATTAATTTTCAACATTCTAACATTTTTGTGAAGCAAAAAGACGATTTTTTAAATAAAATAATTTTAAATAAAAATAATTAATTTTTAACAAAGTAGTTCAACTGTAACCCAAGAAGATGCATTTTAAACCAAGAATATGAATTTTCTTCCGAAACTAACAAATTTTTAATAAAATACATGAATTTTAAAAATAATAGAAAAGAATTTTTACCAAAACGATGAATTTTTTATTAAAATAGACAAATTTACAACAACAAGTTTCAAGTTTCAAAAATTAATTTTCAACCAAAAATTTCAATTTTCAACAAAATCATTAAATTAAAAAAACTGGTTTAATTTTTAAACAAACAGATGAATTTTCAATAAAATACTTCATTTTTCTAGCAAATAGTTGAACTTTCAATTAAATTTTTGAACTTTCAAACAAAACTTTCAACCTAATAATTTAATTTTCAACCAAAAAGTAGAATTTTTAACCGAAAAAGTTGAATTCTGAACCAAATGGTCGAATTTTGAAACAAAAAACTCAAGTTTCAATAAAAAAATATTTTCTACTAAAAGAAAAGAATTATCGAGAAAAAAAACAATTTTTAACCAAAAAAGGTGAATTTTGCAGCAAAGTGGAATAGTTAAAGTTGTAGTTTAAAAGTAAATTAAAAAAATTAATTAAAAATAAATTTTTTTTTAAAGTATTTTTATTTTGAATCAAAAACAGTTGAATCTAAACAAAAAGACGAATTTTTAAATAAAACAAAGAGACGACTAAAAAAATTAAATTTTCCAATAAATGTCTTTAAAAATAACTGATTTTGAATTTTCAAGATAAAAAGACGAAATTTTGAGAAAGAAGATAAATTGTGAACCCGAAAATTTGAATTTTCAATAAAAAAAAAAAGTTTCATTTTCAACCGAGAAAAATGATTGTCAGGATAGTTAAATTTTCAAGAAAATATTTTAATCCTCAACCAAATAGATGAATTTATAAATACAATGTTTTAACAAAAAAGTTTATTTTCTACTTAGTAGTTAAATTTTAAAATAAATTTTTTTTAAACCAAATATTTAAATTTTTTACCAAATTATTTAATTTTTAAGCTAAATTACGAATTTTCTATAAAACAGCTAAAAAAGTGTGAACGATTATCTTAAAAATTCGTTCTCTTTTAAGTCGAAAATTAACTTTCTTAATTAAAAAATTTACCTAATCCATTTTCGGCTGAAAACGTGTAATTTTTAGTTAAAAAGTCAACTATATTCCATTATTTATTTTAAATTCATTTATTTATTTTTTTATTCAAATGTTTGCAAGTTGAACTAATCTGTTACAAATTAATTTTTATTAGTTTAAAACTAAACTATTTTCTCGAAAAATTGTCTTTTTGTTGTATTAAAAATTAATTTTCGTAACTGAAAATTTGTTTAGCAGTTTTACTGAAAATTCAGCTATTAAATTTTTCATTGAGAATTTATCTTTTGATTGAAAATTCAATTACTTGGTTAAAAGTGGAAATACATTGTTAAACATTCATTTTATTGGTTTAAGATGTAACTATTATTTTGAGTTTCGTTTTCCGAAGTTGAAAATTAAATTTTTTAACTTAAAATTTAATTATTACATTTTCGGTTGAAAATTTATCGTCTTTAGTTGAAAATTCAACTATTTGAATGAAAATTTATATATTTTGTTGTAAATTTCTCTTTTTTTAAGAAAAAAAAAAACTGTTCTTGATTGAAAATTAAATTACTAAAAATTCGTTTTTTTGCGTTCAAAATAAAATATCTGAACTGCAAATTGAACTATTAAATTTTTGGTCAAAAATTGATCTTTTTTGGTTTAAAATTCAACTATTTGGATAAATTTTTCTTAGTTGAAAATTTAACTCTCTCAAAAAAAATTAATTAAAATTAAATTTAATTAAAATCTTTTTGTTGTTGAAAGGTCAACTAATATATTTTTCCTTGAGAAATAAATCTTTTTTTAAAATAAAAAATGCAATTATTTTGGAGTTTTTTTTAGTTAAAATTTAATTATTTTATTAAAAAATTCTATTTTTTTTTTTAATCAAAAGCCTTTTTGGATAAAACATTCGTCCTTTAGGAATACAAATTCAACTGTGTTTTAAAAAATGACATTTTTTGGAAAATAAAACTCTTTTGATTAAACTTTAATCTTTTTTGTTTAATAGTTTCACCATTTTTGGAAAATTCATCTTTGTAGATTTAAACTTCAACTATGTGCTCACAAAATAAACCGTTTATTTAAAAATTCAACTATTTTTTTTGCAAATTTAATTTTTTTTTAAATAAAACTTTAACTGTTTTGTTGAAAATTGGTCTTTTTGGAAAGAAAATTCGTCCCAATGGATTCATCTTTGTTTTCTTGTAGAAAAGCTCTTGTTTGAAAATGTAATTATTTTGTTAAAAATTAGTTTTAGCAGGTTGAAAATAATTTTTTTTAACTGCAAATGTAATTATTATATTTTTCTTTCAAAATTTACCTTTTTCAGTTTGAAATTCAGCTATTTGGTTAATTAAAAATTAATCTATTTGCAGCAATAACAAGTATCAGGTGAAGGGAAACAAACTTGTCTTGAAATTGTGCAAATAATAATAACAATTCAAAATGAGTCAACGTACACATTTTCTTAGAACTTCGCACTCGATTCAGAATTATTTTTAATATCATTAGTCACTGGAGATTCCAGAAAATTTTAATTCCAATTCTGATTATTTCGTAATCTTATTTAAACAGAGCAGATAACGTATTTACGCTAAAATTGTACGAGGCACACTCAGAAAAAAAATGTTTTGAACCACACAAAGTTTCAAAACAAAACTTTAGATTGAATCTATCCAAAAAAATAGTTTTAGTTGAAAGAACTTAATTCCTTATCACAAAAGAACTATTTTTTAGAAGTTAATTTGTTGTTTTTTAAATTTATCTACCGACCTCGGGCTTACTGTAATATTATTTACGATGAATAACATCTGTTTTGTCTCGTTTGTATAATTCCACGAGAGACAAAGAATAAAAGTGAAACGCTAATATTTCGTCACAAAAAGATAAATTTATGCAGACGAGTTAGATGAAAGATAGCCACGTGGACTTTGTTAACGTAAATCTTTTTACGTAAATATTCATCTAAAAACATTTTTAGGACGTCACTGATAAAATAATCAAGAAATTAAAACAAAAATATATAAATAAATTTAGTGCTAGCAAAAATTCAACAACATTTATTGTTAATAAATAATAGTATAAACAAATAACACGCTAAACAAGTTGAGCAGAAAGATAGTCATGTGGACTTTGTTAACGCTAATTTTTGCACGAGAATATTAAACTAAAAACCTTTTCGCAAGCCAATGATAAAGTAATCAAGAAATTTAAAAAAGATGATGTCATACTTCCTGTCATTTCCTCCTTTAGATTTCCGTTCTACATTTCTACAATTTTATTTCAGCAAATTTTTTTTTTTGAAATTTGTTTCTTCTCAAATAAAAATAATTTTTTCAAACAAGATTTAACTTTTAACCAAGTAGTTGAAATTTTAACAAAATAACTGAATTTGCAAGCCTACAAGACGAAATTTTAAGAAATCAATTAAATTTTCAACAAAAAAGGTCAGTTTTTAAACAATAAAAATGTCCAAATTAAAAAAAAATTTATTCGGAACCGAATTCCGCCCTGAAATTTATCGTCCTTTTTTAATTTTCAACTAGGAACTGAATCTTCAAATAAAAATAAATTTTTTCAAAAAAGATTTAACTGTCAAGCAAGTAATTGAAATTTTTAACAATACAATAAAAATATGAATTTTCAACAAAACAGTTGAATTTTTTAACAAAAAATGTGAATTTTTAACAAAATATTTGAATGTTCAACAAAATAGTGGAATATTCAAACCAAATAGTGTAATTTAAAACATAAAAGTTTATTTCCAAGTAAGAAAGATATTTGACAACCTAGAAATGTGAAATTCCTTATCGAAAAAGACGATTGTTCAATAAAAAAGTTGGGTTTTTGAACAAAAATTATTAATTTTTTAACCAAAAAAATGTAATTTTAACTAAATAGTTAAATATACAACGTACAAAGATGAACTTTCATCCAAATGTTTAAATACGAAGCCAAACAGAATAATTTTTAACTAAAATAATGCATCTCCCGCCAAAAAAATTCATTCTTAACAAAGTAGTTTTTAAAAACAATAGAAAATAATTTTTTCCGAAACGATGAATTTTCTATTAAAATAGACAAATTTGCAAGAACAACAAAAAAAGAACAGTAAAATTTTTAGTTTAAAAAATTAATTTTCAACCAAAAAGTTCAATTTTTACAAAATCATTAAATTAAAAAAACATGGTTTAATTTTTAAACAAATAGATGTATTTTCAATAAAATACTTAATTTTTACAGAAAATAGTTGAACCTTCAATTAAATGTTTGAAACTTCAAACGAAATTTTTAAACAAAATAGTTCAATTTTAAACTAAAATAATATTTTCTACCAAAAGCAAAGATTTTTCGAGAAAAAAAAATAATTTTTAACCAAAAAAGATAAAATTTTGTAACAAAAGATATAAATGTTTAATTTAAAAAGACGAATTTTATTTTAAAGAAACAGCTGCATTTTTAACTAAAAAAGATCAATTTTCAACTAAAAGTGGAATAGTTAAATTTGTAGTTAAAAAGTAAATTAAAAATAATTAATTAATTAAAAAAAATTTTTTTTAAGTATTTTTATTTTTAATAAAAACAGTTGAATCTAAACAAAAATACGAATTTTCAAATAAGAAAGCTACTAAATTTTAAACAAATTTTAGAATTTCTAAACCAAAGAGACGACTAAAAAATTAAATTTTCAAATAAATGACTTTAAAAATAACTGAATTTGAATTCTCAAGCCAAAAAGACGAAATTTTGAGAAAGCATATAAATTGTCATCCCGAAAATTTGAATTTTCAATAAAAAAAGTTTATTTTTAATCGAGAAAGATGATTGTCAACCTAGAAATATTATTTTTTTAAAAAAGATTAATTTTCAATAAAACAGTTAAATTTTTTAACAAAAAAGGTAAATTTTGAACAAATTAGTTGGATATTTAACAAAATAATATAATTTTCAACAAAAAAGATCCATTTCCTATCAATATAAATTAATTTTTAACTAAAAAACATTTTTTTAAACGAAAAATGTAATATTTGAATAATAATGATAGTTAAAAAAATGACTTTTCAACAAAATGGTAAATTTGCAAGCGAAAAAAATTACTTCAACCAAGTAAAGTTGATTTTTCAATCAAAACGTATAATTTTGAAGGAAAAAAAAAAGATTTTTTTTAATTCAGTTGAATAATAAAGCTGGAAATTAGCATTTTCAAGAAAAATAATGTCTTTTTTTACCAAAAAATATGTCTTTTTAGCCAAATATTTAAATTTTCAAGATAAAAGTTCATTTTCAACTAAGAAAGATGAATTTTTTATCCAGAAAAAGATGAATGTTCAATAAAAAAAATTAAATTTTTAACAATGTAGTTGAATTTTTATTCAAATAGCCGAATTTACAACAAAATATATTTTTTAGAAACAAATAAGATGAACTTCCTACCAAAATAAATAAATTTTCAAATAAAAAAGATAAGTTCTTGACAAAAAATGATAAAATTGATATTTCAACTAAAAAATATTTTAAGTTTAAATCAAAAGAGCTGCTTTTACAACAAAATAGTGAAATTTTCTAAAATGGAATTTTCAACAAAGTAATTAGATTTTCAACCTAATTGTACAATTTTTAATAAATAAAAATTTAATAAAACAAAAAAGTTTCAAGTGAAAATAGTTAGATTTTTTTATTCTGAAAACGCAGTAGAAAAAGATGAATTCTTTTTTAAGAAGAGGGCAAACAAAATACCAGAAAAATAAAAAAGACAATAGAAATGAAAACAGAGGTGATCTGCAATAATAATAATAAAAATTCCAAAGCGAGGCCGCGACCTTTATTTTGAACACGTCACTGAATAAATCTAATAATCTCCGACCCATCGTAAACCTACTTTTAAAAAAAATACAATTTCGGTAAGTTTTAGGTAAATTTTTCTTGGAAGACAGCAAAAAAAAAAACAGTTGAAATGATGTAGTTTTGGAAATAAGTTTTCTCCCCTTCTGGCGCCACGACAGAAAGGCGCCAAAGCTCTTCCCCTAGGAAACAAAATCCTTCAGAGGCTGAAGGCTCTCTGCCAAGGAAAAAGAATTAAATCAACCATTTCCTTGATACTGATGAGCTAGATAAGGAAACCTTTTAAAAAAAAATTCCTACAATCAACCTATTACACCTGACGAGATGACATTTTTTATTATTTATAATTCGACTCATAAAAATCTGATTCTTGGGCTTGGAGAAAAACTATTTTTTATTCTATAATTAAAATATTATTTTCGGAAGCTATTCCGTTTACGAGTTTCTGAGCCTTATGAATTAAAAATAGACGCACTCTCACTTTTCCTCTGGAAATTTTTTAAAACCCGACCAAAATTAAATTTCTTGGTAATTTTTCTCTTCGAGTAGAAAAATCATGTTTTTATCGTGAAACAATTCCACGAAATATTCAGACCTCTCAGTTTTCTAGTGAATTTGTGAATAATACTTACAGCAAACAAGAAATTGAATATAAAAAGGAGATATTTGATGCATGATGATACACACGTCATTATTATTTATTGTTTTTTCTTACACACTTAACAAGAAAAAAAAACACACTGAAATAAGGAAAAATTCGCTAGAATAAGAAAAAAAATTGATAGAAGAAAAAAATAAATAAGGAAAAGAGTATGAAATTTACTCGACCGTACCACGAATCAGTTTGCGAAAGAACTAAAGAAGCGAATTGGAGGAGGGCTTACGAATAACTCGTTGCGGCTCAATGCCAAATGAGATGAAAGGTGGCTTATTCAAGAAAGTTGATTCCCACTTCTGCCGACATCAGCATTCCTATAACCCTTTTTTTGAATTCCTTTTTTGGTTAAAGAAAAGTCCATTAATTACGTAAGTATAATTGTTTAAATTTACCCCCCCCCCCCCCCCCCCCACCATATTACGCAAGATTTTTATTTACTTAATATATTTATTATTCCTAAAGTTAACAAAAAATTAAAAACGGATTTGACAAACAAAAGTTCGGAATCCCAAGGTCACTACAATTTAAAAAACCGAACTTTTATCCTTAAACATTTTCTTACTTAAATTAATTAAAAATAAACAAGAAAGCATTCAAAGTGGAGCCCTTGAATTCTAAACTTTTAAAATTGAATTTAAATGAAATGCAGATTAATTGCAAAATTCAGAAATGTTAAAATTCATAAATTATAGAGTTAAAAAATGTAGATTAGGTTCCAAAAATATAAATCGACGTTTACGTTTTTAACATTCTAAATTAAAGAATTAATCATCAAATTAAAAAAAAAATTTAAGTATATTATTAAGTTATTTTTGGTTAGAAATATTAAAAAATTGAATTTTTTACAATTTGAAAGTTCTTAAATTAGAATTTACATGATTTAAATTTTAAATAGTTTAAGTATCCTTGAAAAGCTTCAAAATATTATTTCAAAATCTCAAGAAATCTAGAAGTTGTTTTAAATTTTTTCAAATTTCAAATTATTTTTGAAATTTGTTCAGAGCTTCTAAGTATCTTTTAAAATTAATTAAATTTGTCCAAAAGCAAAAATACTGAATTGGAAAATTCTCGAATAATAAAATTGCCGAATTACAAAATCCTCGAATTGGATAATAATAAAATAATAATAAATAATAATAAAAGTCACCACAGTTTATAATGTTACCGAATTGAGAAATTTCCGAATAATATTATTTCCGGAAGTTAATAATATTACCAAATTGGAAATTTGCCGAATAATAAAATTGCCGAATTATAAAATACCAGAATTTAAACAATTACACTTTTTTTTATAAATATGTTTAATTGCTTAAAAACACAATAATGAAATTTTATTTTTTTTAATATTTAAAATTTCGAAAATTATTGTTTGTACTTAAAATTACAATAATTTTTAATATAATATTTCTGGGTGACGAATTTTTTTAATGTGCATAGTACTTAAAAAATACA